>NMRB01000021.1:643978-655354 GCA_002633025.1 Notospermus geniculatus | reverse complement strand
CGGACCATTGAATGCCAAGGCCTATAATTGACTGACAACAATAAAATCTATTTGAGGGCTAACGCGGCCTAAAATTGGCGAACAGAGTAGAGGCAATTATTATTCATTATGATTTATTCAGTTACACGCCAATGGGTCGCTTGGAATGCGCTTCTCTGGGGGAAAACCCAATGACTATAGATCGACCTTAAACTGAGGTTGAGCCACACCTTTTCCATTGTCACACCATGCCCTGGCAAACCTGAACAATTGAAAAGTTGTGGTTCAACCTGCGTTCAAGACAATCTTCTCTTGGTGCATAAGGCCCATAGTGATGAGGGGATGCAACATGTATCTTTCTTTAAAACAAGAGCAGTCGGAGAAAAAAACTCCAAAAAGCCCTCCCCGGCCGGGAATCGAACCCGGGTCTCCCGCGTGACAGGCGGGGATACTCACCACTATACTACCGAGGACTGCGCAGACACATCACAAGGGATAGGGACACTGGCATTGACTGGCCTTGTGGCCTCTGTACACAATTCTCCAACTGGACTGGTCGGCATGGTCAGTACGGGGAGTACAACCATACTGTAGGCTATAATAGTATGTCGCGCCGCATTGACAAAATGTTAAAAGAAAGAGACGCCATAATCGCCAAATCTTCGACTGCAAACGCCAACTTCCTGTTGATAGGCCTAGACGCAGAAGATGGCGTGTGCAGGAGGAGGTGGCAGTGTTTCATTGACGACATCAACAACTAAACGACACTGCCACGCAGTGAGGATCACTGGTTTGATTTCAAGTGGTGAAAATGAAAAGAAAGGAAGGTTGTAACGGACAAATATGTGAAAGGCACACTGCCCTCTCACCTACGTAACAACAGCATCAGACATGTCATTTTCTCTTCATTTAAACTGCATGCTCTCTTTGCGATGTTTTTAAGAATCCAAGTTGCAAAGATGTCGTGCAACAAATGTACAACCTGGCCTCCCCTAAATGAACTTCCATCGGTGCGTACTAATATGCAATCAATTCATGCATCTACTGTGACATTACTTTTGTAAAGCAATGTGACCAGTTGGCTTAGTGACAGCAGATTGTCATCGGTAATCCCAGCTCGAGAGGAGGATTAGCAACATCCCGTTCACAGTATGTTGCCTGTTACCCTTCATTGTCAGGTCAACGGCTCATTAGTAAATACCTGCTCAATGGCCGCGGTGCCACAATGGTTTGCATTCGCAGAAATTGGTGATATTTCTGTCATAGTAATAAATTCATTGATCGCCAGCAGCTATCAGCAATAGGAAAAAGGTAATTTGACTCAAATCCGTGAACCCTTTCAGTTAGGTTAACCGTGCATTTTCATTATCGCCAATTTTCCTTTTGTTCATTTTTTCACTGAAGGCAGTCATGGCAGTGCTCTGCACACTGCATGTGCTGTACAGTGGAAAGCACCTGTAATTGCATTGCAGAGCCTTTTCAACTTCAGATACAAGTCGTTTGGCACACTCAAAGGAAGACGTTATTTGGGTGGAAGTACATTTGTACGTCATTTACAAATTGCATGCTTACATGCACATTGTAACTAAAAATTCTACGGGTCTTTTTGAAAATAACTGAAGCACGTTTTCGGCCATCTTTGATTACGTATGGTTTTTATATAACGTGGCCTTTAGTGGCCATCATCCATATTTCTCCATGTTTTCAAATGCCTGTAATTTTTCATTTCATTTCATTTTCAAAATAACGCTGAACCATACATAACCATTTCCCAGAGCAACTGAAGGGATGCACCATACATGCTAGCAAGGATTTCTTTTAAATTTTATCAAACAAGCCAATATTGTCATTCGAGTGGAATTTGGCAGCGTCTTTGCCGGAGCGACTGGATAATGGAAAGCCGGACTCGTGGGCAAACATTCCGCTATTTAGATGAGAGAAAAGTCTATAAAACCCTCTAAAGATCGTTTACTTTCCTCTCATGTCTCCCGAAACTAATCTGATGTGAAAGATCTTAAGATCATTGCAAGAAGCTGGCGTCATCTCAGCGGTTTCAATTAAACCTCATACAAATATCAAAATGTACCAATTATTTTGGAGTACTGCAATTGCAGCATCTTGCTACTCTCATGGAATGTTGTATTATACAAAGTGCCATGATTACCATTGGCTCCGAATAGCCGATCGCAGTCGTCGGCAAATGTATTTAGTGCATATGTCTTCGAAAGCAACGCCTCCCGATCGATATGAGCTGTGCTCTCTTCTGGCTGGGAGCAACAACTCTGTTTTGCACCGTGGTTCTTCGCACATTTCGTCCTAATTTTCCTTCTTATCAGCCCTTCTTTTTTACTTTCTTCCTGTGGCATCTTTGCCGGCGCTGGCCAGGCTTGTTGTCTAGCCTGACACTTTCTGTGAGATCATCCATGCAGCACTTGTCAACTACACGCCTCATAACTCTTTGAGATCTTCGCTCTGACTCTTTTCACAGTTGGCAATGTATTCCTCATGTGTACCGGTTTACTCGCATTTGCCAAAATTTGCGGCATGAAAGTACATGTTACCATCAAAGAGGTAAATGTTCAATGTACAAGTGCACTTGTACGTACGTGCATGGCTTGGATAGACCTACGGTTATGGCCTAACTAAGCGGTTGGGAAAACTCACCATTCATTGACAAACACAATTGTTGATGATTTAGAGGTTACTCTACCATAGTGTAGGAAGTATGGCTTAGTGCATTCTGCTACCATAGTGTAGGACGTACAGCTTAGTGCATTCGTTAAACAAAAGCACGGATTCAGTGAAGCGAAGGCCACCATCTTACGCAAAGGCAAAATAATGATGAACGATTCTGATTGGCTGTATGCAAATGAAGACAAAATGGCGGAGAAAAAAGTCGGTGCCTGAAAAGCTATCCCATAAAGACATTTACTATGATTAGTTTGTAATTGACTGGGAACTGGATGAAGGATGTAATTGAAGTCTAAATGCCCTTCCTGGCTCTCCGAATCTGCACGTCACGTTATAGGATGAAGGAGGTTTATTGATGTGATTGGAGCTGACTTTATGTGAGGATGTCAGCGAATGAGGCGAGATTCTCCTCCAGGGAATTACGATTCAAATTAGTGTAGAGCAATCCAACGAACGCGAACGCCGCAACGCAAATGAATGGGGCACTGGTAGTTTCAATCAATTAAATTTCGTTTGCTTAGAACGATGATTGGTTTACCGATGAGGACGACAGTTCTTCCTGCCGCTGATGGAGTTTGTAGATTATCATCGCTGGAATCATAGAACTGTCAACAGAACAAAAATGACGGTCCTTAGTGAATACTATGTGCATTTGGGCATACATGTATGAATGAGTGTATTTGTGCTCAAAGTTGACATATAATGACCTTATAAGTGCTTTTTTCTCACGTTGGGCTACATAGGTGCTAGCTGTTTTTATACATCAACGACAGAGTTCATACTTTTTTTACAAGGGGTCTGATACATACATGTAGGCCTACATATTCATAGTAATTCGAGGAATTTAATTCCTCCAAATACAATGTTAGTACTATCGTACAAGATGTCTTTCTTCAAGAGGCCTCGTGGGCCTTACGGTTCATCACTATGATATTGCTGTTCCTTTTAACAGGCCTCGTGGGCCTTACATGGTTCATCACTATGATATTGCTGTTCCTTTTAACAGGCCTCGTGGGCCTTACATGGTTCATCACAATGATATTGCTGTTCCTTTTAACAGGCCTCGTGGGCCTTTAATACATGGTTCATCACTATGATATTGCTGTTCCTTTAATAAAGAACAATGTACATGTACAGTCATATAAGTGTATTTCATAACATTTGTTACCACTCTCCCTTCTCAGAAGTGGTCTTTTTTAATGAAAGTTCATGATACTATCATTTTACCATTTCTCTACAGGAGGCTCAGTGTCTTTCATATTTCTCGCTTCACCTTCAAGCACATGTGTACCTAAATACAAAGGAATTTAGCGGAAAAATAGCCATGTACAGTGTAGATGTACGTCGAGAATGAACTCCTGTACATCATTATCTATTCCGACTGTCGACTCGGTGAACAACTCCTTGTCCTCTCCCCATGACGGTGACTACACCGTTGGTGAAATGAGGTTATTACATGGTTCAAATATTGGAACAGCTGATAATCTTCTTCATAGTCATTAACCGGAAGCCCAAGATCTTGCAGCCATTTTGGTTCGTCACTAGACATGATAGGATATGTGGTATAATTACAGAGAGGGTGGCCGAAGAGTCATTTTCAGCGAGTCTTAACAAGATATCTGATTGGCTGAGAAAGACTTGTTTCCTCCAATGAATCAACAGATAAGAAATGTTGTTTTTATCACGCGTCCTTGTCAAAAAGTTTGTACATTTGGTAAAAAAACATTCTGGCAAGTAATTCCAAGCAGACATACAAGACTCTTCCACAACATGTGTATGGAATACCCCTGGTATATCTCATTTTCTTTTGGTCCTATCGGGTATTGCCGCCAGAGATGATGAGGATGATGAACTTCGTTCGGAAGAACATAAGTTTTCCCTAAGGGCGAGACAAGCGGGGTGCACTGATAATTCAACGGGCAGACCCTTCAATATGGAAATGGTGTCTCGTTGCTTAAAGCGATGCCAAACAAACAAGAACGAGGAGGTTCGCTTTATGGTATGCTTCAGGGTAGGTCTCATCGAAATCTTCAAAACTAAACGATTGAAGTTGGGGTCAAGGCTACTGTCAGAGGGAAAACACGTTCAGACCAGACCGAGCTCACTCGTATTTTTGGGTTTGGCCGAGGGATACTGCAGTTTGAAAAGTTGAAACGGCTTTTTCTGATGATACCTGAAGCGGAGGACGAAGGGAGGGAGTGTTACTGAAAAGCAGAAGGACTGGCTAATATTTAACGATGTTGGCAAATCCCATCGGCTTGCTGTTCAGAGCTGCCATTGTGGGACTAATTTTTAAAGGAAATTGGAATTACTGATAATCCAGACGAGAAAGAATCGGTTTCCTAATTCGAAAGCCTTCTTAACACAATGCAAATCGAAACATCCGAAATGGACATCTTCTGCATTTTCGCAGGTTGTGTACATGCACAGTGATGCATGTACACAGCCTGCATTTTCTAAAAAGCGCAGTGCATTGGAAGTGTACATGCAGAGTGATGCATGTATACATTTCCAATGTACTGTGCTTTTTACACTGAGGTTCTAATAGTACATGTATGTGTACAGGTCCATAGTCCATAGTTGCACACGCGCCAAGTTCTATCAGAGATTGTCCTTAATTACAATCTCAAGTGTGTAGACGGATGAGGTACCTTCTACTAAGAATAATAAGAACCACCTCGTCGCGTGCGGATCTTCTTCCTCGCCGGCTATCAACCAATTATGCAAGATAATATCACTCATTAGAGACAGCCATGTTCACGCTTCGTCTCGCAAGCGTTCGGGGGCAGATTTAATTATCTAATGTTTCGATGTATACTTGTGCAACCATATTTGCTGACCGATGTACAGTACATTACTCCCGATCACGGCCCAATTACTGAGAACCTGACACCTTCCCTTTGTGTCTGGTCAGAGATGCGACTCTGTGGACATTTGGAGCAGCGGATTGACCGCACTGTTCACATATTCGCGTGAGGAACTTCACCCTGTACAGACTCAACGTAGAACCTGCAACGTTTCGCGCGCAGGATGTGCGATGTTTGCTGATGTAAGGTCTTGACGGACATTTTCCTGACGGAGAACAATACTCAGTAGTGGAGAGAGTCCAAACTTGATGCTGACTATCATGGGAGAGTGGACAAATCCTTCCATGCCCTATCCAAAGGTCAACACAGGTTCGCAACCGTGACTTTGGTAGCACGTTCCTTCGTCGCTCGGAACCTATGCTGGGAAATGCCCCAGTATTCTCGGATGTCCGGAGGCACATGCAACCGACATGCGGGTGACTTAAGTCACTAAAAATACGTCACTAATTTGATGTTAGGAATGTACCTTGGACACAAGTCCTGCATCTATACCATCATTACCACGCCAGCATCCACACCTGCAGTTAAAGGAAGATGTCCCGTCACCGCTGACACCATGCTGAGGCGCCAGCCCAACCCATTAATTAGCCCAGCAGAGCTTTTTAAATTCTTGAAATCTTGCTTGAAAAGATGTGGAATATTTCTTTAAATACCCGTTACCCGCTGTTTGCCAGAATGTGCTCGCGTCGGAAGCCCTCACAATGTGCCTTTTGCACCAGCTCATTAATTTGGAAAGCGTCCTCTTCTTTCCTTACAGCATTTCTTTTTCCCTTCAAGCTAGACATTCACTGACTAGCTGATTGATGCTCGCACCGGTTCACAGAGTAATTAGCGGATACTTGTTCACGCGTCTTTTAGTGATCTTTATCGATGTATTTCATTCAAAATTAACCCATTGAAATTATCTGTTTTGCACACGTACGGGTACACATCCGTTGCGTATATCGGTTCAACCGTCTGCGTGTTCTCAAAGAACATGGCGGTTGTTTTGTGGTAAAGACGGTCGCCTGATCATTAGCCCCTTTCCCGTGGTTTTCCTGTCATTAATCCACTAATTAGGGCAGGTGGTTTGATAAAGAATGTCTTAACACTGGAAGTGATCAGTTGCTTCTCATGAGACGAAAGTCGCTTAACTGTTGAGATTTTCTATGGAGAGTTTTATCATCATTGACTACTTGTTATCGAACTTGTGTTGATTTACATATGGAAGATCGATCTCTCTAGAAACATTTGCAAACTGGAAAACAGACTACAGCATGGGGTTTTTCAGTGTCGCAAACTAAACTTTTATCAACGTTGCCCAAACTTGATATCAATATTGCACTGATGAGAATTCCTGAATGAAGAATTTTAAATATTAAAAATTCACTCGACGGTGTGATTACAAGGAAGAAAAAGAATTCTATTGGTCAGCTTTTTCAGGATAGAGAGAAAATCTTTGAATACGGCAAAGTAGCATTGTATACATCACGTCCGCTTATCAAGCGGCAAGTCCCGGGTTCGAATCCTGGGCCATATGCGATTATTCAGTCCGTCGCATGGGACAGTATAAGCGGTGGTCCCTTGCACCTTGTGCCTTTGCAAGGGCAAGTAAAAGACCCCATCCAAGTGAGGAACATGGGTAGTTTGAGATGGCCTCTTCCGTACTTACCAGGGCCAAAAATGATATGGCTTCGGCCCTGACGAAAAAAAAATACATAGTATAGGTGCTCACATTTTCACCAGAATACGTGTATGGAACTTGCTGCTTCAGAGTAGGCCTACACAAGCGTTTCGAATATTTTGGCCCATTTTTTCTTAGATTTAAAAGCTTTGCCATAATCAACCAACCACCAAAAATATTGATATATCGAGTGGTTCACTTGGTCATGCAAGTGTTTAGGAAGTTGTAGCGGAATTCACGACAGCATAATATTTGCCTCCCCTCTATTGTAAAGAGGACGATTTTTTCTACAGAAAGCACAGCTAGAAAAGATAGACATGTATGAATTTACTTTGGAAGTGAGATACAGCAGCAACCGGTTCGTACAAAATAGCCCAATGTAATGATGAGTCAAGTTCATGTGCTTTTTTTCACTTAGAGTAACAGGCAAGGGAAATTCGTCACCTGGTGTACATGACCATGTACACAAGGAGTGTATGAGATGGTCGTGTTTATCTAGGCTTGACGTATCTTGTTACCATTTCTACCCCAATGATCTGACTAGTTGTCCAGCTCATGGTACGCCAGTAATCGAAGTAATCAGTAGCCCACGGTTCGTTGATCCTTGTTCCACGTCGTATTACTGTCTGACTCGGTTGCCTACCGCACTCAAATTTACCTGTGTTTTCGCAAACTCGACATGAAGTTGGTAAACAAATACAGTACAAATCTTTTTCAACGGAATAATTGGTAACTACATGTATTTCTATTGTCTGACACTACATACATAGGGTTGCTGTAGTGCAGATGCCCTGTGTTGGAACGTATACAAAATACACGTTATGTAGGACTACTTTTTGACCACTTAATCTCCTATTATGTAATGCGCCCAATTTTTATTTAAGTATGTCGATAGACGAATCTTCTATTGCAAGAAATTGACCCTTCATGTAGCATGTTATTTTGATCTTTTTTCTATTCTGTACAAGCGTTTAAGAAATTAACATGAACCTTAATCAGGAAGCCTAGACCCAGAAATACTAAATGGTGGTTCATGTTGGAACTCCAGTTCTTTTCTTCGCCATCGAAGAGCAACGGACATGACGGAGATCTGACACTGGACGGATTTCAGAACTCCACTTTTGAGCTGGCCAGATTTTGTCAGAGGTATGTAGAAATAACCTTTTCATGCATGTTGTAGTAACTTCTCAAAAGTGAATGCAGCTGAGTTATACAACTAAAGCAGCTGCATTAATTATGCAACTTTTCGTTGGCTCTATTACGTCCCTACCCTATTTTAACGACGATATCAATGCAAAAGTATTCCACCAGAGAAAAAAAGTCACAAGGAAAAGGAAAAATTGCGTAAAATTAATACACATTAGGGACTTAGAGATGGCAAAACGTCTGGATCGGTAGAATCGTATGGGGGGGGGGGNGGGGGGGGGCTTGGCTTGACCTACCTTTTGATGAACTTGGTGAAGGTCTGTAGAATTCGGAAGTTGGTCCAAGTCCTAACATGGTTGATCCGGGTCCAGGTGGACCTGCAGAGAAGGCCATGAGAGGCCATGATACCATTGATGCTGCAGAGGCTGACCCACTAGTTATCGTCCCTTCACTCACTCGAGGAGAATATAAGGGCGATGCGAGAAGGGCATCGTGTGTCGGATGTTTCGATGCCAGGGTTCGCTCTGAACGTCCAAATCCAAGCAATTCCTGGATTGCGAATGATGATCTTGTGTGTGATGAGGTGAAAGAATTTGCTAAAGAATCCATAAGTCCAGCAGCAGCAGCCCGGGTGTGGCCGAGGGGGTATGCCAAGTTCATCATATTTACAATTTAGTACTTCTTTCCTTTACCAGCAGAAACGAATACACCAGGATAATTATCAGAGAAGTACCAATTTAGCAAGACGTCCTCGTGAAAAGCTCCATACGATATCCTTTTTCGGACGAACGAAACCCGAATGCACCTGTTACGTGACGTCGTTTTGAGAAGCAAGTTGATATCATTTCCCTATAGCGAACGAAAATGTATGTAATACATAATGATGTTCAATGGCTTGTAACACAAAATATCTTTCGTTCAGGACACAGGTTAGATGCTCTTTTCATGCACAGTTGATATCTTCACATCGGCTTTGCTTGTGTTTTTACATCGGAGCCTGGTTGCAAGTGTTTATAGAGTCAAATGCGGTAAATATCAAATTTTACAGATCGCAGTTTTGTAAATCCCTCCCTGCACGTTCCGGCGCCTAGCTAGTCGAGATAACGATAGACCAACACTCAGATCAGGAGCCTGCGTTTAAAACTAATCATCACTGTTTTGTCAACGGTACAAAAGGACTGCACTCTATTCTCACCGACATTTCCCAATTAAAGGTGACGTCCACATATACATCATAGCCACGAAGTGTTAGTAACGCGCTAACCGATTCTCAGATTTAGCATCAGAGCGTGTGCTAAGTGTAGCTATTATTGGCTACATTCCACCGTGATGGTTGCCTCCCACTCCTTAAAACATCTATAGCCCAACCCGTCAATCAGCTCCACAGCCAATCAAAGGCGTCCCAGCGCAATAAAATGAAAGCTTTTGTCAACCGGCGCACGAGAGATTACAATATGAAATTAATATATCAATTTGGTTTGGCGTTTATTTAATGGAGTTTTATTCCGGGTGTTGGCAAGCGGAGGGCATCGCTCTCTTGTCCATGTTATTGATCACTGGCCGGATTTGTCGTTACCACAGCTGGCAAAGGATGAAGGAACGACTGGTCATGTTTGATGTGTCATCGTAGCCAAGATGCTTTGATGACTGGGCGGACAATCAAAAGTTGAGACGTTTGGAAAGGGTCTACCGCCACACATTTCCGTTTGTTTTACCTTCTTGATTTGGCAAGGCCTAATGACATAATATCAAAGTTTATCTCTGGAGCTTTGGCAAGGCCTCATGACACAATATCAACGTTTATCTCTGGAGCTTTGGCAAGGCCTAATGACACAATACCAATGTTTATCTCTGGAGTTTTGGCATGGCCTAATGACACAATACCAATGTTTATCTCTGGAGTTTTGGCAAAGCCTAATGACACAATACCAATGTTTATCTCTGGAGTTTTGGCAAAGCCTAATGACACAATACCAATGTTTATCTCTGGAGTTTTGGCAAAGCCTAATGACACAATACCAATGTTTATCTCTGGAGTTTTGGCAAAGCCTAATGACACAATACCAATGTTTATCTCTGGAGTTTTGGCAAAGCCTAATGACACAATACCAATGTTTATCTCTGGAGTTTTGGCAAAGCCTAATGACACAATACCAATGTTTATCTCTGGAGTTTTGGCAAAGCCTAATGACACAATACCAATGTTTATCTCTGGAGTTTTGGCAAAGCCTAATGACACAATACCAATGTTTATCTCTGGAGTTTTGGCAAAGCCTAATGACACAATACCAATGTTTATCTCTGGAGTTTTGGCAAAGCCTAATGACACAATACCAATGTTTATCTCTGGAGTTTTGGCAAAGCCTAATGACACAATACCAATGTTTATCTCTGGAGTTTTGGCAAAGCCTAATGACACAATACCAATGTTTATCTCTGGAGTTTTGGCAAAGCCTAATGACACAATACCAATGTTTATCTCTGGAGTTTTGGCAAAGCCTAATGACACAATACCAATGTTTATCTCTGGAGTTTTGGCAAAGCCTAATGACACAATACCAATGTTTATCTCTGGAGTTTTGGCAAAGCCTAATGACACAATACCAATGTTTATCTCTGGAGTTTTGGCAAAGCCTAATGACACAATACCAATGTTTATCTCTGGAGTTTTGGCAAAGCCTAATGACACAATACCAATGTTTATCTCTGGAGTTTTGGCAAAGCCTAATGACACAATACCAATGTTTATCTCTGGAGTTTTGGCATGGCCTAATGACACAATACCAATGTTTATCTCTGGAGTTTTGGCAAAGCCTAATGACACAATACCAATGTTTATCTCTGGAGTTTTGGCATGGCCTAATGACACAATACCAATGTTTATCTCTGGAGTTTTGGCAAAGCCTAATGACACAATACCAATGTTTATCTCTGGAGTTTTGGCAAAGCCTAATGACACAATACCAATGTTTATCTCTGGAGTTTTGGCAAAGCCTAATGACACAATACCAATGTTTATCTCTGGAGTTT
>NMRB01000021.1:561849-633669 GCA_002633025.1 Notospermus geniculatus | reverse complement strand
AGCTATCTGCTGAGCAAACGGTCTCGAATGACTTTTGGCTCAGCAGATAGCTCCAGTGTGCGGCAGGCTAAAGCTGCATTTAGCTGACACGCGGAATGCGGATTGCGGAACGCGGAAGCGGAAAATGCAATGCATTTTCGTATACGACATATCTTTCCGCTAGGGTTTCCGCGTCCCTATACCGCATTCCGCGTGTCAGCGAAACGCAGCCTTAAGGTCGTATTCACCGTCCCACACCAGGACAGTGAGAGGCTGGCCCTCAAGTAAGATACGTATGTCAACCACGGGAAGATATCTGGGGAAAAGTCATGGTGAAGAGCGCTTCTTCTTATCAAGGGCATAACAAGAGCAGATTATAAATCAAAAATATTTTCAAATATATAAAAAGTATTTAATTCAAAGTAAAGGAGTCATAAAAACAACAAATATTTTAGAATTTTTATGTGGTCCGTATTTATATGAATTATGTGGAAAAAGAATTTACAGGTGATATGAATGAGACTGGAAAATGATGAAGGTGACTTGTACCTTAAGAAGTTTTAGCACTCGCACAGATATTCTGGCAGTCGGGACTGCGCAGTGAAATTGGTGCACAAGCATGAACAACGTCAAAGCATTCGCAGGTCTAAAACTGTCAAAGAAATCAATTGAGCTGAAGACGCTATATACGTGTTAATACATGGAGGGAAACTCTGAGCACACGGAACCGTAGCTATTGCGTTGAATAAACGTATTCAAACATGGTGGCTAACGAACTGTTTTGAATTCAGGAACAATGCAAGCTTATGGCGGGTTCTATTAAAAAGCGTGGTATATATTATGAATATCAATGCGAGGCAATGCGTCAAACAGAATCAAAAGTTTCGATTAATACAGTTCGATACTGCGTAAAGAGATAATGCCATTACTACTTATGGTGGCCAGTGTTTAAGCCATGTGCACTCTGTTATGGAATTGATATAAGTGTCAGTAGATCAACTGCCGCTCTGCAAATGTCCTCCCATTTGTAATTTCTACCGACGTAAAGTACTCAATTGCATATATAATGCCATTTGGGCATCACCCTGTACAAATAGCTTAGATACACTCTTGATACACTACAGCCAAATCCAACCGATACTCTCTAATGAATGTCATAAAAAGAGGTATTTTCATTACGTGATTTCTGAAGTCAAAAACTGTACAGTGATTCAGGCTTATGATTTCCTACGACACGCGAACTGGGATTGAACCCCTGATTATATAGAATGTCCACAGGATTTACAGCGGATTCCATTTCCTCATGAGTTTTCCGCATTTGACATTGGCGGTAACCAGAAAACCACACGAAGCTGTCGTCTCGATCAACTGGATGGCTTACTCAAGCAACTGACCAAAAGTAATGACGATCTCAAGCACACAGCCAGCTGTCAAACAGCAGTTCGATGACATGGTCGTCACGACCATATACCGTTTATTACGACAACGTCAATATTGCCGAATACTGAAGAAGAAGTGGAATCCAATGTAATGGGATATCAAAACAATACTATTATCAAATGGAAATTGATATCATCATGAGTCAATCCATCAGAAACGTCAGTAAAACTCGGTATAGCGCCAATCATAAACTGTCGCACACCACACTTGACCTCCAACACACACTATGCCATGATGTATCGTACATTATATATACAGATGTGTACGTCATACACACATTCATAAATGCTCACGCTGGGCGCTCCGACGTATAAGTATCTGAAAACAAACTCTAATCCTTGAGATTACTAGGCTAGAAGTATTCAAATATTCCCACTTCCTCCCATCCTGAGAACCCCAGGGCTTCGCGCTCGCTCCTTTCGCAACCTCTACATTGAGGGAGGGTACGACCGTGAATGACCTGAGATTCTCTGGATGACTTCCTCCATACGATTGCTTTCCACGATTGTCCATTCTAATTTTGCTGAAAGAATGCACCATCACCACAAGTGTCCAGCCTGCCACTGTTGATAGTTAGGACTAAATTCAGTCTGGATACTATTGTAGTGAGGGGTGAATAGCAAAATTTCTTTCCAAACAGGCGAGTTGAAGTCTGCCAGGAGGAAGAGGAGGATTTTCATAAACTCTCATTCTTTCAAACTCTCACAACAGGCAAGCAAGCAATCGAGCCATCAGACTGGTTCCTGCCTTTGCCGCTCCACTCCCGCGGTGCTGCGTCTGTTCCGTTGTGGAGCAAGCGCTGCGGGAGTGTAGCGGCTAAGACGGGAACTAGACTATCTGGCCATTATTCTTTCTCTCAAAATAAGGGCCAAACCAACAACATTCATTTCAAGCCTCACAGAAAGTCGGGATTTCGACCCACTTACCAACAAAGTGTGATAAAGTGTATATAGTGTCTTTTAGAAGGAGATTACTCACTCCATCTTCAGCGATACGTCCTTCAGGGGTTGTACTGTTGCAGACTTCCAAAGCATACACACAGAGGTTCTTCAGGGATACGTCCTTCTGGTCTAAGAGCTGGTGGCCAAATGCTCTGTGTGACTACATAATGAGGACCCTAGCTCACTGCCTCAATAGGTGTCACCAGTGGTTAAATCTATTGAAATGAAAGTGGCAACTCGGTCCTGATCAATTTCCCACACAAAAGCCCAAAAGCCGTCCATTGTATAGGACCGAGTTTCGGTGTGCTGCCCTCTGTCGTAGCTAGGATGCCCATTGGGCTCACTTCACACACATGAGTGGGCACACAATGGGCTGGTAACTATGGCAAATAGGCCCACAGTTAACTACCGGTAGTAAGGTTGGTCAATTTCAATACCTTAAACCATAAACATTAACCCTCTGGGTTTATAAACGCAGTTTTCCCACAAAAGTATTACGCTAGTGGTGGTAGGAGGTCGTTCGGTGGGCGTCCCCGAGAACTCGATAAATCTTACTCAAGTATACGGATCATCTCAAGACAACGGATTCAATCCCAGCGTCTGACTGTGTCCAATAGCAGCAAATGAGCAGCAACAACACGAGGATACCGTGCACCATACACCATTATAATCAATGACGCCATGTTGGTGAGTGTGATCGACCTTGCCCCGATGGCAAAATTCGTTCTGCTCATGGTCAATCCAAAATGACACCAAGGCCAAGGACAATATTGATATACATTGCAGGGGTCGACCAGTTGTGTTCATCGGTTGAATGCTAATGTTAGTGGCATCATGTAGCGATGACAAACTGAGCCGTGATTGAATCGGCTCCCTTGAAATGTGAATTATCCTATGATGCGGCACGCCACCAGACTCTACATAACATTCCACATGCGGAGCTGAACACAGTCATTCTCTCTCGCTTGCAAAATATGATTCATTGGCATCCATACGACACCACACATACTACCGTACTTTCACCTCTAAGCATGGAAGTTATACTTCATTAAATCAACCCCATAACAGAAATAGAACCAATACCGACAATCAGGTCCATGAAGTGTCCACGACGCGAACAACCAATGCCGATTGGTTATCCAAATACAAAGGCCTCATGCACAATCAATATGAAGAGGTTTGGCCAGCATTTCCGCGACAGGTTCCTCAGAGGTGAAAGTACGGTATAGCCTATATCCAACATACTTGTCACTCAGTGGTATTGCGTGTATGACAGGAAACAAGCAAATGATTTTCCTTCCTACATTGCTTTCTAAACTGCTGTTGCAAACAAACCCCACAGACTGGTACATGGTATAAATTACCAAAGACCACCACCAAATACTAAATTCCGGTGAGCCCTCCCCATTATATCATAACTTCCACATTCGACGCACCCTTTCGCCTACCGTACCAGACACTCATGCTATCATGCCATCACCACTCGAATCACTCCCGACTACACGCACACCCCAGATGGTACGGTATTAACGACCATTCCAAGCTACCCAGTCAGCCATTCTCGACCGGTTTTCACTCCGAAAACCTCCTCATTACCTCTCAGCAGCCCGCCATTACGACACCTATCCGAAACTACGACACCTCGTTATCACGTCTTAATTCATGCAAAATCCTATAAAGCTCGGAATCGCGGTACGTCAGTGTTCCATTTTATTAACTAAGCCGACAAGATGGAAGCAAGTCAGGTGCACTGAAGACTAAGATGTATGATGTATATCTAATATACATATAGAGATCTTGAGCGGCGGGGCCGGTGAAAAAGCAAAGTGATTTTTCTCTCTGTCGTGGATGAGAATGTTCTATAGTTTCGTTGCTTTGAACACACGCATTCCTTCACTCAATTTCGATCCTAATATACTGCACGGTAGCGGTATATGATATGATAGAAAATTCAAATATGAAATCATTTTGTACATAACGTATTTACATTATTCACTAAATTGTGTTTTGCCCCGAAAAGTTGGTCTACATCACGTGAACGTCAGCAGTGCATGCCCGTTCAGTCAGAAGAGAACCATTGCTTCTTTGAGCTATCACTTCTAAATCCGTATACCGGTAAGTCGTCACAGTTCAGCGAAACAAGCATGCAACTCCAAGGAACGACAATGCTGTACATGTCACCACGTACATGTATAGCACGTGATGTTGTATATCACCTTACTTTGCATTGCTATTATTCTGCAGATTAGCCACATCCGATTCCACGCACATCCATTCAACCCTCGATCACAATTTTAGAAGCATCGGCCAGGTTCTTTGCTAGCATCGTCATCAGATATTGCGAATATGTATACTGAGAAAACGACTTCATTGGAATTCGTTCGAAATCAGGCATTGTTGAAATACGTTCGTTATGGCGTCATCGTTCGCCTGAGCGGTGCTCAAATAAATGAAATGTAATGTCACACGAACTCAGTAGTTGAATATGGAACATTCCCCGATATTCTGATAGACATCACTTCGGGCAAAAACGATCCCATATTGGGACATCCAACACGTAAATGAGCATCTCTCGATCCTCCTGGTCAACCATAAATGGAAGGTGTGGTTGAACATTATCGGTTTCTTCACCCCTGCCAGCGAACGTAATCATGGTAAGATTGACACAATGGTAGATCCAAGTCAGACACACGGGACGACACTGCCAGCTATCCCCGTACACCTCCGCACGCAGCTTGCGAGCATTATGGCACCACCGGTGCAAAAGCAGAATAAACCTCGCCTCCTTGTTATCATATCAAGTCATCGGTAGGGCTATACAGTACTTATTAACTGCATGTCCTCCGGTATAGAATAACCTGGTGGCGAGGAATATACAACGACATATTTTTTCTTGAGTGGGGCCTTCTCACTAGCCCATGGGGATTGTGGAGTTGCATCCGGTTTATTTTGAATGCCAGAGGCTAAGGAATTCCCTGCTGGCATCTTATTCGTCTCTACTTCAAGTTCAGTGGGTTCTCGCGTCGTAATCGAACCCTGGGAAGTATCGAATCCTTGATCAGGCACACTGTTCTCGATTGTATTATAGGANAACAAAAGAACAATAAATGTTTTTTCAACCAATCAACGACGCGTTTTTTATCTGCTGCTTTTCGGCGGCCATGCGCTACCGATCTCAGTATTTAGTCCTGTCGGTGAGGTCGAGAACCAATCTAGAAAGCACGGTATGGAACCGATTCCCAATACGCCGTGCTACATTCAATGAATAGAAGACAACAACCAGTGTACAAAATTGTTACACAAAAGCAGAAATGTATCAGAGAATGTGATATATTTCTGATAAAATGTGGATAGTGACATGAAATATACATAATAGAATTAACATGTAGAACCATCAATGTACGAAGACCAAGATCATAAGTTTGACAGCAGAATTATAATGGTCACAACAAGGAGTTTAGAAATTCTGCCTTGTTATTGCCTGCACAGCATTACGTTTATACACAGGTGTCATAGAATCAAACGTTCCTTCCTCTCAATGCCTTGTCACGAGATTAAGGGGTTTGGCCCTTCACAAGTCCAAAAATGCTGCCGCTTAATCCGTAAAATGTAAGGGGGCAGCATATTGGGGGAGGAATTAGATTTCATGATACCTGACCAAATAGACCAAATGAGGACTTTCAGATACCTTCACAGTTAGCGGCATCATGGCTCAATATCGATGGCCATTTTGCTTGCTATGTCCACGAAGGTTAGCTTCTCTCCAACTCTGAATTTGGTACAAATGAGTTCAACTTGGGTTCTGCAGGTTCTTTATCGCCATTGCAACGAAGCCAGCATTGATTCAAATACTGTTTATGCTGAGTTGCAATGTTGGATTCACTCATTCCAGAGATTTTCAAGGAAAAATATGATCTTGGCATAATCAGGAAAATAGAGACAGATTGGGACCCTTGGTATTGGATGCAGATTTTGAAATACCGAGTATCTTGTTTCGCGATTCTTAAGATAGCGTATCATAGCTTTCGACTTACTGATAGAAGGCAATGTAGCGGGGTCTGTCACTAGAAATAAGATGTGACGCTAGTTTAATCACAGGAACTTATGTTTAACGAAGAAAATTCTGATGATAATCAACGGAAAATGGACAAGAACGCCTCGTGCACGATAACAAACTGTTTCCCGTTTATCCAGAGCTGTCGTCGTAACCATTACCGGTACTGTGGCGATAGTCTCGGTACAATGTTCGAGAAAAGATGGTTGTGGCCAGTCAACCGGTTGTCAGGGTGGTACGGTACATGTGTTAGCAGCATTTGTAGTGCGTTTCAGCGCGCGCCACCGCTCAGAAGCCCATGCAAGTGGTAAACCCTTTCCTATCACCGAATATTATGCAACACCATGAGTGGGTCGAGGTCTTTTCCCACTTATTTACCTCCTAACATCAACGACCATCAGCATTTGCACTGTTGACAAATCCTGAAGTTTATGCAGCGATGGCTTCGCTCACCTACTTCATAGACTGAAGCAGGTAACGCAAGCACAGCTCAGCACAACTGGCCATTTACATCAACCGACTGCAGCCGAAGCTTCACAATGCTGAAAGGTTCCGCTGTCGTTGACATGCGTTGCCTCAAATGCCA
This sequence comes from Notospermus geniculatus, assembly GCA_002633025.1. Taxonomy (NCBI): domain Eukaryota; kingdom Metazoa; phylum Nemertea; class Pilidiophora; order Heteronemertea; family Lineidae; genus Notospermus; species Notospermus geniculatus. The sequence goes on along the minus strand of NMRB01000021.1, from coordinate 626,669 downwards.
ATGCATGCAAGTGATCATGTTATTTTCAAATGTTTGCCCGTAAGCTTCATGCAATGGAAGTGTCCATTGTTCCGTCAGGAAGGGATATTTTTTCTCAATTCGTCATTGTCTGACTTTATGAATAGACTACTAATCCTTACCTAACTCAACTGATCACACCGAGGGAAACCGATGATTTTTTGCGCAGTGTACAACTTCCATAAAGATTTCTCTGTACATTAAGATCCTTCAAAAAATATTAGTATTTCTGATCACGCCTCACGTTGACAATCCTTTTCTTCTGAGTTGAGCATTTGTCACGCCAATACTGTGTCCCAAATAAATGTTCAAACAAGACAGGGGGGTCAAACGCCAGAGAGGCAGTTGCACGATCGAAAAGAATGACGGTATCTGAAGCAGAACTGCAGTGCCACAGAATCGTGATGAGCATTGCATTGAGAATGATGACAAAAGGGCACAACCTCTCCGGGCTTTTGATTATTTGGTCCGTTTCTGACTATAGGACGATTCGTTCAGGTGCTCATCCTCAGCCTTGGTGGGCACAGGAGCACTGTTCTCGTCAGCGCGGCAGTAGTTTGCTCACAGCATTCAGTTCGATCGCGTCACAACGGCCTAACAGGAATCTGACCTTTAGCGTGTTCGTTTACACACTCGGGCCTCTCCGGAGTAAATTTTTGAGCGGCCGAGGCGCATGCTCAATAAAGCCCCATTCCGAACGCTGTTAGGTCTCACTCGAGTAAGTTCGCACCACGTGATCAGGCAAAATGGCGGCCAGCAATGGCACTGGCACACCAGCAAACGACATGGACGACCAGAAGATGAAATTTGCCCTGGTAGTCATTATTATCGTCACTGTCTAGTTGCATGCTGACCATTATTTATATTCAATTTGCGTAAAAACGGCGGATTCGGCATGTTCGACGCCATTTTGTCGAAAGGTATGCTGGGATACTTCCCCAACTAACCACCTCGCGAGGTGGTTACTTGGGGCAGGCCCGAGAGGCGGCTGATCATGACGTCACACGATAAAAGATCGCTGTGGCGGGTCTCACCCAGGGGAGGCCCTGGTGAGTAAACGAACACGCTACTTGTGTGTTGGTGTGTGTGGAAAGGAGGGGGGAGAAAACGAATCATCGGTTTCTCATGATTTGATACTTACCCACCCTGGTCTCCCTCCTTCGCCTCGAGTTGAGAACACCATTTCCTGAGCCCCAATGACAAGACACAGCTTCCTATCAGCTCGAACGTAAATAACACCGTGTTGAAGAGTAGAGTAGGGAACACCAGTTTATCAGCTTTGCTGTGAAATAAACAGATTGTATCGTATTAGAGAAGGAGGTTGTTGCCTTTGACTAGCTTCCTTTCTGTTTGGCTTGCGACCTCAGTCCTATGGTTACGAAGAGAAACGAATGCATCGTTAGTTTGATTGCATTACTTTTGTGTACATATACATGCATGAGTGTGCAGTGTACTTCGTTGAGAGGATATCTGTGAAAGTGGGAAGGCATTTATTTCTTCTCAAATGCGGCTTGGAGAAGCAAAAGATCCGTGGAATCATTCGTTGGGAGTTGAATAAACCAACTACAATGTCAGTGCAGCCCATGTGGGACTTATATATACTACGATCCTTTTGTAACGATCAACAAGCCATTTACCGATGCATCGTCAAGAAGCAGATTGACGAACGGCAGAGTGAAATTATCACTTCATTTCGTCGATGCAATGCAGAATTCCAAGCAATTTCGTTATGAAACACGTCTTCCTTTCTGATTGATCGTAACGTGACATGATAAAAGCTCATTAGCAATGACATGCACCATGCTGTTTGCAGCAATCGCAATCAGAAGATTTCACGCCATGTGATAATAACAGGTGAATTGTAAAAAAAGTGTTCATTTGCAGGACAGGAGACCATTTGCATTTTAACACAGTTCTTCTTTCGCTTGATTTACTTCAATGTTATTTTTTTGCAAACGGATTCTACACCGTTGCCGTTTTTAATGGATGCCTTGGATACCAAGTAATGACTACTTTAGATAAGTAAGATTAGCCGTGTTTACACCTGAGGAAATTGCCGGACCTGACCCGGCTCTGACCCGCCTTTTTTGCGTTTACACCTATGAAAATCGGATCCGGATTAAAAATTGCCGGACTAATTTAGCTCGCTTTCGCTCGGCGGGTCTGATCCGGATTATACTTTAGCCCGGCAATTTCATAGGTGTGGACAGAAAAATGCCGCGCTAAAACGTTTACTGAGCCCACCGACAGGTGTCGGTCTGCTAAAATTGAATGGGTGGTGTGTCTATAAATAGCATGGCCAGCGTTCAATATCGTAAGACGAATAATAGGTGTGGACAGAAAATTCAATGGATCCGGGTTAAGAGAAAGGCCAAACAAAATGACGCAGCTTTTTGGAGAGCTCATGCGTGTCCATGAGATCATTCAGTGTAAGGAGGGCTCTAATTGGTATTCTGTAGGCTTCGAAACGTTTCGGAGACAAGGGACCACGTCAAATCTTATCGTGACATCAGGTTGCCTGAAATACATTGCTTATCACGCAGTACAATAAGAGGCTCTCCAAACCAGTTGCCCACTGACAGAAATAATTTCGCGAGCGTACTAGACTGTTGCAGTGCCAATAATGATTTTCCTGGCTATGTTATTTCGAGTGGAAAACAAGGCAGTGGTTCAAACATCGTGACGGAAGATCGCTGCGATTGTTGATGCACCCGGACAGAAACATTGGTCGATAAGCCGTTGTTGTTGCCGGTGAGCTGCTTTTAAAGGGTATGTCGCCTGGGCTGTCTGTCGTGTTGGTCCAGTTTTGGATGGAACAAACATTTGTCATCACCGTAGTACAGGACAGTTTGGTAGGCCACAAAACGAGAACGGAAAGTAACGGATCGGAGGGAAATTATGAAGGAAACAGCCAATTAGCGACCTGCCAAATGGGCTATCCCCTGACGTCGTTTGCGTCAGAGAAATTCCAACATGATGAAGTATTTTCGTCAGTGAACTATAAAGATCCTCGCCCAGGCAAACTTCCGTGGGAGGGAAATTACAAGATTCTCTGTCCACGAAGGTGTGCTTTCGACCTGACGAGTTTAGTACGTCATATCAGTATACACATCGCTAGGACGTAAGCTACGTGTGTCTGTGGTTATTACCCACAGTCCAGATTGGCGAAGGATGACTGAGGGTGGGAACGACCTATACAGAGAATACTGGATGAGGATGTGCATCAGTGAAGCACTCGGACACACGTCCTCAAGAACAGTATCACAGGAGAAAGGTGGCCAAACATGTACTTACACAATGTACAGTAGACCTATACATGTCGACATCCCTTGTACTATGAACAATCAGTTGATCTCCTTTCCATTCTACATGAACATCACGGGGCAGCCATGATATAATAACAAAGAGTAACCTAGTGTGAAACGAACATGGCATATATATCGAGATATATATGACTTTCTTCCATTCGGGTGATCAGAATCGCCGGAGATTGCCTTGGATCACCCAAGAGGCCAATTCCCGCCTGTTAGAACGTCAACCATATCATAACACTGATGAAGTCAATGTCTAGAGTGGCTCAGCGACGGATTAATATTTGATCATGCTCTTTTGGGAAATCAAGAAAGGCTTCTGGGTTTCGGAAAAGTTGTGAGCCGATGGTAGATTGAAATTCTCCTTGATTTCTGATTGATATTGACTAGTCTTGTGTTATATCTGATGAAGTATAAAGATAGAAGCCATTGAGTTTGGTTAACGAAGAGGATACTGCAGTTTAATTTCGAGTTTTCGTATTTACCCATTCCAAAGTTAAGATTTCAAACCTGGAACATCACGCTTGTCAGAGCGCTAGTTGCACCGCCAAAAGGTCACTTGATGGCAGTATACATCAAATTCACCAGCGCCGTTTTGTCAAGAATTTGGTCATCACCATGGGAATACTTTTCTTCACTGACAGACCTCACTGTGGGAAATCCCCACATGATGGTGACCTAATTTTGGTAAGATGGCTCCCAGTGAACTCGTCGACATGACAAATCAGAAATCACCACCCTCGTTTCTCTTATTCTACAAAACACAAATAAAATTCCATGTAATTTTGGCAAAAACCATAGGGTTAAGCTCATGTAACGCATTACTCATCCTCTAGAACAAAAATCCTTTTCAAAAAAGCTTCCCTGATGATTTTACCTTCCTAGAAGCAACACGATGAGTGGCGCTCAAGGCCTGGCTTTTAGCATCAATTTAGCTTAATGCATCGACATGTTTTCCTGACAGGCCAAATATGCATTACCGATTTGCCGGAGTAGGAGATTGAAATTGTTCGAGCTAAATGATGAAAGAATGACGAAAAAAAACCACCTCAGTCAAGGACGTCGGTGATTGTAAAAATTTCGTCGGTTGGAGTGACGACAGATTCGAAAGCCGCTTGGGGAAAGTTGATGACTGTGAGTTGAACTATGACTATTGACGTATTTGACCTGCAGTTGGATGTTTTTTTTTCTGTATGTTGCTGGGCAGGCAGTGCGTGTAAGCTGCCAATGGCTGGTGTCACCGCAGCTCAATTTGACGAGGCTAAAGCGAACGCGTTAATTTTTAGGAAATGTATCCCCTCCCCCCCCCCTCGAAATGTAAATGAATACAACCAGAGACAACGAGTAGCCATGTTAATAATTGAGGTAATTTTCGTACAAGTGGACAGACGTGTGAAATTGGCTCCATTAGGCCAGCGACGATCAATACTTATTGGTAGAGATCGCTCCATTAGCTTGCCAGGTCACGGAGGAGATATGTATCGTCATATAAACAGAGTCAGCTGAAGCAATCACGTCTCACTGTTTAACGACTCTTTCAAGGTTCATTTGATTTGGTCAGCTGCGTAGAAATAAACTGTACTGGTTGTCAATAATTCTGATATACGGTAGCTGTGGGGTTTTTGGAGAGTCGGAGGAAGTATTTTATGTGGGTACATTTCGGGTCAACGGTTCTTGGGTGCACTACGTACCAAGTCAAAGACAGTGCTCTGTGTGGGTCTAAGTGTCTTCGCTAATGATGACCCAACTGAATGACTCTTTCAAGAATGTGAATCGGGATAGGACTGGTGACAAGGCAAATAAAATTCTCTCATCTCATTTACAAGTATTTCACACGTCTTCGTGATTGTTGTCCCAGGAGATTCAAGATCGAGTACCCAGGCAGTGCTTGCTAGAATATTACTTGCACAAAACCCAGAGCTCAGATTGGATTCACGCCTGATTTCATTTGGTTTGTTAGCCTAAGTATTGATAAATGGTCCACTTCGATCAACAAGAGGATTTTCTAAATCTACATACGAGGTAATTCGACACACCAACGGTCCTTCTGTGCACGAGTGGAGGAGAATGTTCGCAAAGTTAACTTTAGAGCCCCAAACTTCACAAGCCAATTAGATTTATCGTAATCCGATTTGCCGTTCCTACACCCTCGTCCATTCGACCAATCAGCAAGCCGCTAATGGGTAATGTAGGCTGAATAAACTCGGAAAAATGAGAATAGTTCTGATGGAAATTTACGAAAATTTCGTCAGATTGATTAAGTTCACTTGGAATAGTGTGTTCAGTCATTTTATGAATATGAATGGTAATTCTATACACATCTCATTGTAAGGGCTTGAAATGAATTCTTAATTCAATGAAATATCCGTTAGTGTATGCAATAAGTATTCAGACACTGCCTTTACCGTATCGGATATCTTACCTAAATGAAAGAAAAGCCCCAAAATTATGAATTTATGAATCTTGCAATCTCACTCCAGGGTTGTTATCGACTAATACGTCACTCGGAAAGAATAATTATGTAACGACAATTAGTAGAGAAGTCAAGAGATTTCACTGAACTTTTCATATGTGGAAATGCCCCAGGAAAAAGGTTTTATAGATCTCCAGGGCGAATGGTGCCTTCAGAACAGTTAGGTAAAGAAAATGGTAAAGCAATGGAATTTATGTCAAAAAAAGCAATTCAACTCTTTACATGTATAAAAATGTCAAATTTTAAGATGTACTATGTGATCTTATAGGTGGTTACAATGAAGATTGGGTCTTCAAGGAAGAAAATTTAACAATACGTAAAGCTAAAGCACAAAGATGCTTTTGGTCACGAAGTATTGCAAGGAAGGCAAAAATGGTAAAGGCATGCATATTTTAGTTTGTTAGCGGAATTTGTATGCCTACCCGAGGCTGTATAAGTATTGTTAATAGGCAAAGCACACATCTCGATTCTGGTATCATGCACCGCTGAATGTAATGGAAGTGGTGTAGCCAATCCGGTTGTTGTTGTGGACGGCGTTTGGTATAGGCTTTGAGGAATTTCTCCAAGGGATAGGAAGGAAACACTCGAATTAGCCAGATAGTCAAACCTCGAAATTGACCCCAAACTGACTATGACTTTAACAACGAGAGAATTTGTTTAAGATTTTCCCATTTAACATCAAGACAGACTGTCATACAAATACATTTAGTCGTAATGAAACACGAGTTAGTATGACAAGCAGAAAGGCTTTTGACACTGACCATCAAAAGTACATGTATAAGTCACCATCGAAACAGCAACACAGGACAGAGGAGAACCCCGTTGTATGCTGTTCATTAGCTCCTGCCTGAATCAGCAGTTGGTTTAGCACACATACAGCGGCCATGGCTATCAAAGCACATCTATATCATGCGGATAAGAATGTTTTATTACATATCAATGCAAACTAATATAAAATAATCATAGCGAATTTGATAGGCACACTGTTTGACACTTAGGATAGTGTATCTGCCGTTGAACGACTTACTCGTGTTCGGCCCTCTCTGGACCTTCTGGTAGAGGGTTGCTTCTCTTCCGCGAAATCATATTAATGTACCGATTTCTCCAATCGTGAGGGACGCAATTCGCCTGGAGGGTAGCCGAACTATGGCTGAATAAAAAATGAAAACAATTCTTGAATATCATTGATTCAGCGCCTTCGCGCACATGCAGTGACCGCAAGCTTCCTATCGATAGCATGCGCAGGACGTCCCATGGTGGCGTTGCCAACAGCCGATCTAGGGAGACTCTAATAATAGGCCATGAGCCTTCTTGAGAATCCCCAGTTAAATTTATTGTACATGTATATGACTTTCTTGGATGAAATAAAAAAATATGGGCCGTATTCAAAAAAGGCGATCATCGCGCGATTAAGACTTAGACGCGTGCAACTTCACTAAATGCACGCACTTCCACCATGCATTTGACGAAGTTACACGCGTCTAAGTCTTAAACACCCTTTTTGAATACGGCCCTATATGTTTAATAACAGCCGATCTGGTTATCTCCCAGACAACTTTGTCAGGACTTTATTCCAGTAAAGTCGCCAACTGTCAGTCTACATGTATTAAGTTATGTCAGTGACGCTGTAACAGCATGACACAAGAAAATAAAATACTCCATTGTTATATTCCATCGGGAAACATCTTACTTTTCCTGACTATGTTTTGTTCCTGTTTTATTATTAACTACTCAGTACTTCTGAGACAATGATTCATTCAAAAAAAGAATTCAAAAAACAGGATTTGGTTACCCATTGTGTTATACGGATAGGTAGTAATGCATGGATTACGAAACGCAGCAACAAGAGCAACCAACATACTCGGCAGAAAACTCATCTGGTCGATTTAAACTGCAATTTTTCACTTTCAAAGTTGAACTACAGAGATCTGAAATATTGGTTATTGTTGTGGACTTTGAAATATGTATTGAATATGACTTTTTAATATGTATTGGATGGTATAAAATGGGTTCATGACGCTGCAGGGCAAAAGGTGAGCAACCGAACACGAGACTGGGATTGGGTCACGAATAAATCGTGTAGTGAACGACCTTCGGCTCAAGGTTTACCAAGGGACAAAGGGGGAAGCATGCATCACGGATTTGAACAATACGCAGCGTGGTTAATTTTACATACAAACTCACAACACGTAACCGTCTTTAGACACAACTGATTGCGAAGGCTTGACGAGTACAAGATTCTATAGTTTGTAGAAGGAGACGGGACCGAAGTTGGTATTGGGTGTCATGAGATCACGATACACATTCGCGAACAAGAAAGATCGTGATCATCCCGACGATCATCCCGACGGACTAATGTCGACACTACAGAATGAACCGAGGCAAATGGCGCTGCCTGCCGAGATGTCCAAAAATCGCCTGCGCAAAGAAGAAATCCATGAAGTTGACAGGGTAACTCGTTGATGGTTCCACTTACGGTCGACATCTGGGCCTAAATTTAGTGATCAGCAAAACGCAGAATCTCTGGCGGTTTAAGTCAAGGGCAACAGTTCGAAAATAACTGGCGTTCATGTGCTGATCATGTAGAAGACGACGGTGGCAACTGAAGTTTGGATGAGCAGATCCAAAAGATAAAATTTTTGTCGGTGGTACGGGATTTTTAGTTGCGACCATCCCATATCATTGCTTTGGACTTCTCCGAGTGCATGGATGAAGATGAGCGAGGTAAAACCCCTGCCCTGGGAGGATACATGTAGTTGCGAATCAATCATTCCCGAACTCACGTATCATTCCTACATGTACTATGGGTTTTTCTTGGGGNGGGGGATGGTGATGATATACAGTTGTTGCTAATGCTGTCATCGAGTGCACCAGCAGGATAACGTTTCCGAGCTTTTCCTCGTCAGCTCCCCTGTTCCTACAGCCCCCACTACTGTCGTCATCAGCGAAGCAAGGGACGGAATATGAATAAAAACTACCGTCTCCATTAGCATTTACCAATTCCACGATCACTATTCATACCATTACCCGAGTCCAATGCATTCTTCAGAGAGCGCTCTCCTCATTACCGAGTCTCACTTACCTAAAAAGAGAAAAAATGGAGAATACTTTAATAATGTATTAGAGTCAAATTTCCAGTAACAGAACGTTGGGAAACGTTCACCAGCTTATTTCCTCGGACGATAAAGCTTTTTCTCTGATAATTGGAACCACTCCATGGTTCACAGTTTCTCGGACACCATGCAAGTCCATTAGAATAACTCAATCGTCCAAATGTTTTTTTATCGTTGTCATATTGGTATCTAAATATGCTGACATATAAGCACAACATTTATTCACAGGGAAGTCCTCAGTCAAAACATGAATATTTCACACTGTCATCATCAACTAACACCAGTATGATGGCACTCATAATCACATAACTATTCAAAAATTTCGGACAAGTCTCCGCAAGTTGATAATTTTCCAATATTCCATTAGTGTGGCTTCAGACCCGAAGCACTTGAAATGGCATCCGACTCCATTCCCAGGCGATTTGGTTTATGGATTTATAGTGTACCGCATTTTCGTTTTAAGCCATCATCCTAGTGTGTATGGATCGGTGTCGTCGCGGAGGGCGCAGGATTCCGCTTACCGTCGCTGGTACAGCATTGGCGAAAACATTCTCGTACCCACAGCAAAATCTCCCACTAGTTCGGTGAATCAGTGATACAGAAATGAAAGTTGTTCAGGATCATGAATTTACGTACAGTAATTCAGGTTTATCTTAGAGTTCGCAAAACTATTTCCTGAACTGAAGATGACAAACTTCCCAGCACTGAACTATGATCGACTTCCCAGCACCATGTGACCCCTTGTTGAATGTGCAGCCAGGGGAAAATGGTGTTAGCTGATTAATGGGTTAAACTGTGAAGACGTGGCGAAAACCTTTTTAAAGTTTAAGTATAAGGCACCAGAACCTACCATCTTAGTGAAGAAAGGCACCGTTAGACAGATTGTAACACTACCCCGACGAAACCAACGCAAAAAAGGTACTAATTCTCAGCGTTGTTTCAGCAATTACTGGGGCAATTCCTGCCTGGTCAATTATCGTTCGTCTTCGTTAGCAAATCACCCCAATCTGTCTTTAATGGTTCAGTGGATAGAAGCATCTCATAGATAAGAGAGTTAAGGCTTGGGCAGCCTCTGATGTGAATCAAGTTTGGTGGAAAGAGATTTTGTAGACTTTCGCCCAGGCTGCAGTGTTTGGTCAGCGCAACACTGGCAGATGTTTCGTTAAAACAGAGGAATTCCTGGTCGAATACCTGTAGTATAGGTGAAAATCAACAAGTTACGATTTCATCTAACAGAACAGGACCTTTAAGGCGAAAGGTCTGCGTAGTTTTCGTTATAAACATGTGTCACATCTCACACATTGTGAATTATTCCGACCACATCCATAGGAGCAACGTGAGCATACATTTTCACGTCAAAAGCCCATTCATCACTCGTTGGACACGGCGCTAATTAAATTTGGAGAGACATTTGCACCCCAAATCATGCGCATGCATAAGTCTAGACTATCCAAATTAAGATATGGCTTCAGCAGTGTTGCCACGGTGGTGAGTAATATCAGCGATAAGACAGAAAATCAGACTTTGAATCAGTCTCACTACTACTGCTGTGATAAGTGAAATGAACTAAAGATTAGGCTGGATGAGTGATTATTGACCTGTGCCTATGCGAGAATGTACCAAAATTCCCACCTACTTCACCATTNCAATTCCTGCCTGGTCAATTATCGTTCGTCTTCGTTAGCAAATCACCCCAATTTGTCTTTAATGGTTCAGTGGATAGAAGCATCTCATAGATAAGAGAGTTAAGGCTTGGGCAGCCTCTGATGTGAATCAAGTTTGGTGGAAAGAGATTTTGTAGACTTTCGCCCAGGCTGCAGTGTTTGGTCAGCGCAACACTGGCAGATGTTTCGTTAAAACAGAGGAATTCCTGGTCGAATACCTGTAGTATAGGTGAAAATCAACAAGTTACGATTTCATCTAACAGAACAGGACCTTTAAGGCGAAAGGTCTGCGTAGTTTTCGTTATAAACATGTGTCACATCTCACACATTGTGAATTATTCCGACCACATCCATAGGAGCAACGTGAGCATACATTTTCACGTCAAAAGCTCATTCATCACTCGTTGGACACGGCGCTAATTAAATTTGGAGAGACATTTGCACCCCAAATCATGCGCATGCATAAGTCTAGACTATCCAAATTAAGATATGGCTTCAGCAGTGTGGCCACGGTGGTGAGTAATATCAGCGATAAGACAGAAAATCAGACTTTGAATCAGTCTCACTACTACTGCTGTGATAAGTGAAATGAACTAAAGATTAAGCTGGATGAGTGATTATTGACCTGTGCCTATGCGAGAATGCACCAAAATTCCCACCTACTTCACCATTAAGGATATTCAAAGCATTTTTACTTGATAATATAACTCCTCGTACATTTTTTGTTGTTGCTATTAATCGTTTCGACACCTCTCGCCCCCGCCATCTTGTTTCCTACAGGGATTTTGTGCGCGCGCACTCACTGGTAGGCAAACCAAAGCATGTGATTGGTCGAGAGATGCGAATTTGGTTACCAGATATGACTGCGCATGTGCAGTTTGCAAGAAATCCAAGATGGCGGATGGCTGTCGAAAGGATGAATAGCCTAAACACTGGATTGTAGATCTCATTTGTAACTAAGGACTATTACATGGTTGCTTTTTAAAGTCACAGTATATTGTTTCTTCTTTTTCGTTCACTATACCAACCGTCAAAAAGATTAATGACGCAGTGTCAGTCTTGATGGCTGCCAAGGCGAGCTAATGGCTGTTGATGATGCATCCTCCCGCAGCAGGGGTTTTTACCTCGCTTCAGCAACTCACTTTGTGTGCGAGCGTATGAAGAGGAGGGAGACCACTGCTGTGGGAGAATGCTGTTGATCTGATTCGGCCTCATCTGCCTCTCGAATAATGGCGTCATTGTCAACATACATACAGGAAGTGGGTGATAAGAAAACTTTGCACTCAGCATCCGAAAACTTAATTAAGGACTTCCCGTTTTTAATTGACACCGAAAGGATCAGATGCTGCCTATACTACGCCTTTATCGCGAGGTATAGTGTGATTAATGTGTCAACAGATGAACGCTGATTAGTGCTTTTGCCGTCAGGAATGAAAACTAATTGATGAACGTATGGTGTACATTGGTAGTGCTAATTGCCGGGGACTCCATCCAATGTAATTAAGAGGACGAAATTAGAAAGAAAATTGGTGCCTGAGATTGAAACCATCTTGAGTCCTTGACACAGCCAACTTCCTTCTGACACTTGCCAATTGGAGAGAGCTAACGAAGTAAAAAATTCCCAATGACGTGAATGATGGGACGTTTTAGCAACCGGTCACCATCTTGGCTTCCCAGGACGTTTTTGAGAATTTCCCACATGGACATAATCGCCAGCTGATAGGGTAATGTACAGGGAGCTGCACATCAATTTGGTCTATTGACAGCAGTGTGAACTGCCAAGTAATCACCAAGCAACATTAATTTGTGCCTTGGCAATTCTGTTGCCTTCCATCAGTACTTTTCTGCAGACTGCAAGTAAACAGTCATTGGCAGAAAAAAACATCAGGTGCCACCCATTCACCGAATTTTCAGGAATGGACGTCATTGCTATTTGCATTTAGCAACATCTAATGTCTACGGACACATAGATGAAGCGATGCTTGGTGATGAAGACGACGAAGTTTCAGCAACTGCAACTTCAGTTCAGCGTTTTCCCAAATGATGGCGATAGAGAAACTGGTTAGCTGAGACTGAATGCAATCACTACGATAGATATCGGCGATTGAGCGTAGCACTAATAAACCAGTGTTGTAACCTGACGAAATGGGCGCTGTCAGCAAGCCGTTCTTCAACCAAAAAATCGAATGCCGATTTATAGGATAACATGTCGTTATGGCACTGCGGATTGATTTCTGCGAAGCAATCACACTGCTAAAGAATAAAGGATATTGCACGGTACATGCCTGAGGTTTTTACTTCTTACATTACGTCAGTCGAATGGAAAAGGGGATATAGCCATGCACAATTTTTTAAATGTATAGTGTAAAGCGGCTTAGAAACTGGCTGATGTTGGAGTCAAGGCTGTTTTTCAATCAACTTGTTCTCCAACAAAATTCATGCGAATTCAAACTTGACATTTGTTCTAACAAGCTTAACGTACCGAAACTGAGAAATATAGCGTCAACTCGAATATGACATCTCGTATTTTGATAGCGAGTATTCAGGGGTCGACATCAAAAACTGGAGACAATGCCAACTCACCCACTTAAACCGATTGCGAAGTTTTCATCAAACACTGTTGTTTCTCATCTCTCTTGGTTCATTACCAATGGGGCGCCCGTATGTGATAGGGAAGCAAATGAAATCAACAATACCCGAGCACGTAAGTAACATTTCATGCTTGGTTTCTCAGTCAGTATTAGTCACAATCATGTTTCACTGGTCAAGGGACTGAACTATAAACTTGTTTAATTCGCGAACTACAACCTTAAAATATTAAAAAGTTACAGATTCAAGTCACGTCAGGTTGCAATATCTCCCCGAAGACCTCATACGATGTGGAGCAAACTACATGTATGTGCTTGAACTCGTAGTGTGGTGACTTGTCTTTGCACTTTACAAGCATAAGGCGAAATGATACTGTTATACCTTATACATGTAGTTCCTCCACTAAAAAGGCCTTAAAACTACTAATCACTGCCCCTCTTCTTTGCAATTGAGAAATAAGTCGGGACAAATCGGCATACAATGTACGTTTCACATCTCACTTCTTTATTACCCGTCAATACCGACTCAATTGACCTGCTCAAGGCACCTTGATTCATCTGACAACCTTGAGACCAAATACGAACGTATATCGAAAGAAACGGAAATAATCAAGGCTGTTGCACAAATTTCGATAGTTGGGGGCCGTTTCTTGCTGGAATGCCACCGGAACTGGTCATAAGGTGTCGTATTAGATCCTACACCGAGTCGATTGATTCCATATTGATCGTTTTTGAACCAACTACGCATTGCGGTCTTCGTTCGTCGATCAATATGCTCAGAAACCATTCAGGTTTCCGGCCTTGTCGCTGGTGTTCAGCATTCGTATAAACTGGTCACGGCTGTGGCATTGCCTGGTTGACCATTTCGCTGTTTCCTTCCACCATGAAGCCCCCGAGCAATTTCTTTCCACTAGGAGCATGGCCTACAGCCATCGAACGTTTTTGGATCATTTCCGATGAGTTCAACTCCTGCACTGCGCCAGGCTATCCACACTCTTGCAAAAAATCGCGTCCATTCGATTTACATTTTTCCTCGTTTGATGTCATAAATCAGGGAAAAAACAGCAGTGGTATTTGCCACTCTCTTATATGACGATGCACATTTTAGTTAGTCGTCAATAATCAAGATGGCAGACGTTTCAATAGAATAGCTATCCCGCAGAAACAAGAATGAACGTCCCCGATTGGTTAAAACGAAAGTTTTCTGAAAGACAAAAACATGTATTAATCCTGTTTATTCGTCTGCAGTGCCAGAATGAGCTGTTCCCCGCCCCACTAACGCCATAATGAAGAAATATGGCCATCCGACAGTCGTAAAATTATTTTCTTTTGTTACCATGGAATCCTGTTTTTGGCGGTACTGAGCTTGTTTTGAGCTATTGCTGCCCGGGATGATGCCGTGTAACAAATAGGGTTATTTATCAGCTATTTCGTATTCTGTCCTATTGGTATTAGCTGTCGGGTGATAACATCAAGGATTCACTTTATATTCTCGAGTGTCATGGTAAGACATGTACATCTATTTGGGGTATCAGTTAAGAGTGAGGGAGTTCTTTTGATGTCGTCGTTAGTGATGCTAAGCATGGAATACACCTCGTTTTGTGGTGTCATCTGCACGTAGATCCAGTGATCTAAGACATCTCCTGTCATCAAGCCGGTGTCTGAAACACCTCCACGTCGGACCTCTACTCAGACATACCTATCTATTTTCATTTCGCCAGTGTCTAAAATAGTTTTCGGGTGAACTCTGGGGGTGAACTACGCTATCCCCATCCACACCTTCTATAGAATACGAGCCATTGCTGGCCAGCCAACTTGAGGTGCTGGCCAGCCAACTTGAGGTATGTAGGCCTACTGGTATTACCATCATTGCCGATTTTCGACTGTGTAATTTTATTACATTACATGTTGAAAGCCGAATTTCCGACTTTGTTTTTATTTCGTTTTATTTTATTTGGCCACAACATCAACAAAGGGTAAAAATGAAATTAAGTAGGACAGAACTGTGTTCCCTCACAATAATGCCCCTTTTCCATCAATGACTGAATCGATTAGACGACTAAAGAAGTAAAAAATAGAAATGGAAATTCCCTCAAAGCTCAAATGATATAATGATTGATTACCAGTTCCTTCTAATAATGTGAAAAGTAAAGACATCGTTTCGTTAAAGCTAATAACATATCCATGGAAAGGTAATTAAGGAAACATTTTATTCATATCAATGCCGTCTGACATTTGAAAATCAGTGTGATGTCTGCTAACACGCTATAAATGTGATAAACTGGTTTAATGGTCCTTCTATAGGCGTTGATAGATCTACTCAAAGGAAGAATACTTAACTGTGTTAAAAAGCTTGATCAGTTTGGAGAAGCAGCACTCTACAAATTCGCACGAGGAGATTACCATTGTATTTTGGATTTTTCCATCAGGGCCAAAGGATTATTGGGCCTGGTAAGTATGGGAGAGCCATCTCAAGTTACCCATGTTCCTCATTTGGATAGGGAACCATCTAGAGTCTACTTCTTCCGAAGTTTTTCGTTAATTGATTTTGTGAAACCAGGCTCAGGATCGTAATGCCGAGATGTAACACCGAGATAAGTTAGCACGCAGCATAATAGGGGTTTTTCGCATTCGCAAAAAGTTCGATGAGTAATTGAGAATTGTATATGGGTCTCAAGCCCTAACGATGTCGTAGAATACGGCATAAAGGAAGAGTATGCTGAAAGTAATTAACTTGAGAAGCGTAGATCAGAGTTATCTTGAGTAGGCGGACCAATTCCTCCCCGCACAGAACACTTAGTCGCATAGTTATCTATAGTCTCCTTGAGTAAAGACAAGCACCGTGTGTAATAATCATTATGTAGCGAAATGGGAGACAACATACCCGTCGGGGATACGGAGAAGATGACTACAGGTAATTGTATGATAGAAACATCACAGCTGAGCCCGGACTTTGTTCCAGCACGTCTCAGGGAATGTCGAGGCAGCGGTATCGAATTCAGCTATTGAGGTGTTGACCGGTGCTACTCTCATTGCCGCCTGCAAATTGGCATTTGCATGATTACTGGATTGTTATGACTGCCTAATGACGATGTACCAGCGCTGTAGCAGCTACAAAGGGTTTGGTTTGGTGGACGAAGTCAAAAGCACAACGGCCTGGCATATCATGGATAGGTTGGTCATCTTACGTTGAACCAGTTGAGCCGAAACTTGCAACATGGGGAAAACACAAGACACGTAGTCAGCTACTGTTTTTACCCAACAAGATTGCCAAGAAAAGCAAGAAGCAACTTTCCTCACGTGTTCACTGATGTTATTCATTCCCGTTCCGAGACAGCCACTCGTGCAGAATATCAGTGGTTTCCAAGACATGGGGACAGGACGCTTATATCTCTCCTCTCAGCAGTTTCAAGCATGTCTCGATGTCAATAGATGTCGCCAAAGCAACCAAACAATAAACGATTCGCAGAGGAGACACGTCGCGACTGACATATTAACCACTCCACGAAATCACAAAAAGTAGTCTTGACACGCCGCCATCTTGTTCAAAGTTACTAATGAGCAAGTTGCACCAAGGCCAAGATGGCGGATCATATGATGACCCCATGTCTACAAACTGTATTAGCCTGATCTCAATAATGAGCGACGAATCAATGATGATTGTGGAACACATCTAGCTTATCAATACTTTTTCTTGACACGTCCCGACATCACTGTATCACATGAAGCTGATGTTTTACATGTGATTTCATATCATGTCCTTGTCCTTGAACGCTGTATACCCTTATCGATTCACAATACACACAGTGCAATGTACAATACTTCACACAATATTGGCTAATGATAGTCCTTATGAACTCTCTATCACAGAGTAAGTCACTCAGTGCTGTGGTTGATTGGCCAAGCCGACCTTGAATTGTCTCAAGTAGCCCACAATCCCTAGAAGGAATGTTATTGGAATACTAACTGAAACAGAGAGGTCTCTTCAAACGGGTTTCACCCAAGGCAACCGCTTGGCAAGCGAATCGCCTGCAGATGTCGTTTGTTAAAGATAATATATCACGACTTCATTGTTTACATTCAATGTTTGTAAACATGGATGTTTACATTATGTTATTTTGGACTTTTGGGACATGCCAACCCACCCAAATGAATACTTTTGGAATCAACAGAATTTCTAGAGAGGCATGCCACCAACAATTTACTCATAAGACAAAGAAATCCTGGACATAAACAAACAAAATGTAAATAAACAATGAATTTCGTGGCCCGCGAAAATAGCCGTGATACATTATCTTTAAGACTTCTCACTTAAGGAATAAATCATCGGCCAATTGTATAAGAATAACGTAAGCTGAAAGCTGAATCTTTTGTCTCACTGAACAGCTGCATCTCTTCGAGCGAGGTAGCGATACCTGATCGAAAGAAATTTGGTTAGAACCGTGGAGTTCATTCTCAAATCTTTTGCCGACAAATTTTCAAAGTAGCTAGAGTAGAAAACAAAAAATAAATAAAAAGGCAACGATCAGGAAAAATACATTCCTGAAGTAAGTTCCCCTGTCGCTTTCACTTTTTCTCCCGTCAATTTCATGCTCCGAATCGAATTACTATGTTTTCCATTGGCGCAGTATTGAATCAGCGCATAAAACCAACCCACACGAATCACTCGTCCGAGCCTCATTTTATCATCACCTCAGCAAGCAGCACAAATTTCATTTAAAGCAACCACTGCCAGAGTAACTCTAGAAAAAGATATCAGCATGCCAAGCCAATCTAACTGGCATTACCCAATTACATGCCAATTGAATATCATTACATTGAGTTCTTGGTGAATGGGAAAGATCTTTCAGGAGCTGCTCAACGCGTTCCAGCCGCTGATCCTTGTCCAATATAACAGAATAATTTCTATTCTGATCTCCGTCCATCACATTTTTGACTCTTCAAGTTTGCCATGTTGTAGACCTACTGCAGCAATGACAACTACCGATATCAGACGGGCTATCGGATTGATACGTCTACGCTCATAGCCTGGAAATCTCTCACGATGCTGAATGGCCACAGTTCAAGGAATAATCCAAATGGCCAGCAATATTGCTCATTGGTTTCTTCGATATCGACGGACTTTGGAGAGCCTGATATGAAACGAATGCATGTAGTCTATCGCAGCGTGCCCTAGGCCCATATTCATAACAAAACGTAAGGCTAAGTGCACCATCTATCTGCAGTATCAGAGAAACGTTAAGTGACCGGTACTAGTTCTTCAATGATGTAATTGGCCCTGACTAGCATGGATGTGCCCAACACCAGTATTGGCGAACATTTTGCAGTTTCTATCGCTTTTATGACCTCACCGGCACTTCTGCAACAACTTCCAACACAAAGAAATTACTCATTCTTCCAGATAATTAGTACGAAAGATTCATGAACCTCTTCCCTCAATGAAAACATTTATTTAGATCCGCCTCAACCCCACAACAAATTTTAGAGAGAATTTTATTGCATAATTGAATTTCCTAAGAAGTTGACATAAACATGGCTCCCCTCCTCCTGATGTCAATTTGATCAAGTCATTCAAAACAAGACTTCGGTAGTCACTTAAGCTAATGAACTGCATGGTTAGACGTGTAGCTACCGCGTTCTGTCGGAGCTTGGAAACGTCAATTGAATAATTCTGTAGCTAATGACACTGGCAATGGTTTGATGCAATGTGAGGCGAATGGTTTGATGCATTCAGAATCGGCTTCTCCTCTTTTCCATTCTGTAAATGTACAATTGGAATTTTTTGCATCGCTTTTAATGGCCAGGAGCCAAGAGGAAGATCGAAAAAGTGAACAGCGTGAGAAGTTTTCTTAAATTGCTGCCTGCCTGTAATGACGAACTGAAAATGAGTAGAAATGGGAAGTAGGAGGGAGTTTTGGTACGTTTTTCGAACAGTTTGGCAGTAGTAGGCCTAATGGCATTTCCTCTTAGACCATGTTAATCCATGTTTTTCTGTAGCGTACCTCATTGCACAAACCACTGATACTTAGTATATGTACCTTCTTGTAGTCATTATTGGCCTGGTACCTGAAGACCTGAAATCGACAGGGACACAGCAGACATATTGGACATCCCCTTAATGACAAGGACAACGACAGCAGCCTTGACAAGAGACAGAACTCGAAAGCTCTTCATCGGAAATTGCTGAGATCCGTTGGGACATCTGTAAAACAGAAGGCAGCTTCCCACAGTCTTTAGCAACAAAAAGAGAGAGAGAGAGTGGTATCGCCTTTCCGTCTTTTAAAAAATGCTGACAATCGGGAAGGAAATGTTTCTCATCTTCCAACACGTGAGAGTGTACGTAATGCATTGCTCTACGCGCTGTACGACGCCTCCAGGCGTAAGGAATTAGAAATAATGAGAACAAATCGAGCGAAAACTTCATTTCTTGTGGGATTGATGTTCGTGGCTTTCAGCAAACACAGCAGAAGACATGTTTGGATTCACCGTTTGATTTACTGGCTAATAAACTTGCTCGATGTTGGGGACTGTGTCTGAGGGTCTTCCTGAGTAAGCGTTGATGTTTAACATCTGAAATAGTTATGGTAGAGTAACTCACTGATGTACCAGCGGCCAAACAAGCATGACACAAGGGAAGACAGTAACCCCATTCCCGCCTGGGTGCAAAACGTTTTGCACACAAGTAAATAGAACATTGGAAACTGCTTTGTGGCCATTATTTTCATATCATCCTGACTTGGTTGCAATATGTGAGGCTGTGTAACTCCTTGATGTGAACCAACAGAATATGAAAGAATAAAACACAGTAGAAAGATGTGTACATCCCCAGAACTCATCCGACTCAACATCCACAGAAAGCGAATCGCGCTTGTTTCAACATGATGAATTGAAAGTCAATACATAAGCGCGGAGATGGGTATTCCCAGGGCGTGCATCACTCATAGGTAAAGAGTCATGCTTTAGTTAATATACCAACCCTCTTCTATCACCAAACTTTGGGGAAGCAGAGGCGATCTGGGTGTTTACACCGACAAAATTGCCTGAAAACGCCTTTTTTCTGTGCAAGTAGCGCAGATGCCTGTTGCTTTCCCTACAGGAACAATGTGCGTGTAGGCCTACATTGTTCTTTCGGGCAAGGCAGCAAGCTGTAGGCCTACTTCGAATACTACATCCGTACTTATCATTTTGCACGCGTACGCGTTGAAAATACTCCTGTTGCAGGCAAACCCACTGCATTATGAGACAAAGTGCCCTATAGTCTTACAGCAGAGATCTTGAACAATACTTTGATGAAATTTATTTCACTTACACGACAGCCATTTGCATTCCAGCTATCGATTACAACATTACAGTGATTTATGAATTCGTTATAAATTTATGAATTCACTAAATTGTTCCCCCGGACTTCCAGAGTGTTATAAGTGAGAATAGAACACGCCATTGTCCCATGTTCAGGCATTTGCTATGGTCGTAAAATGAACAAGAATCTGTGGTGTTTAACCACTGGATTTTCCTCGATACTTCCGCTCAGAGTCAATTAAGAGCTGTTCTTGTTCAGCCTTGAGGTTCGGCCCCAACCTCCGCAAATCTCATCATTTCACAGGGAATGCTGCGAGTGTATCACAGCAGTGTGAGCACATGTGCAGTGTATCAGTGAATTTGAACATCTGCAAATAAAGCATTGTTCATCCCGGTCTGAAATCTCCCCATTCAATTGTTACGTATGTACATGTACACAAAGCATCCGTTTTTATTGTCAACTACTTCCATAATATGGCAGGCGTTCAGCCACGAAAAAGTTTGAAACTCTCAAGATATTTTGCCGAGACGTCTAAAGTCGATTTTTTTCTGAGATCCAACAGTCAGAATAGTACCGTAATGGTATTGCGTCTCTTGTTGCCATTGATATACATACATGTAGGTCTTTGAGAAATTCCCGGTCCCTCTGGGTGTCAAACGGTCAATTTTGACAAGCACAAGCACAAGTCTGGAGCCCGCAGTTTTCAAATCCTTTCGCTTGTGCTGCAAGTCGGGTATTAAAAACAGTAATGGGGTTCCTCGCCTTCAATGCGCAGCAACAAGGCAAAGCTGATATTGCGTGCACTCGAACTAACGTTGGTGACAATGATCAATATCAAAACTTTATATTGGCGACAAAGAGCTATCTCTGACGCGTGCTGTGAGGTGTTGGCAAACAGCTCCATCGAAAGTATACCATCAAAGTTTGCAAGTCTCAAAGGATGTTTTAAAACGGAACATATCGCTTTCAAACGTTCCGAAACTGTGGCAATCATTGCAGGCATGAGAGAAGTCATCCAGAGTACCGAAAGGACATAGTACAGCAATGAAGCGAATACAGAGATGACATGAGACCGGACTTAGGCTGATCAAGTGGCGACTGGTCAGTGGACATGCTCATTCCATTTGGTAAGAAGCTTACGAAGGGAGAGAAATCCAAAAACAACCATTGCCATTGCACTCTCAAGACGTTGTGTATACCATTTTCCTTTCTACATGTATGAGGTCACAGACCAATATGCAGCCTCGCTGTACAAATGCACACGACTCACAAAGGCCAATCAGGCCTCAATATCGGCATAATTCAATACAATAGGCATACTGGTCAGAATTAATCACGGGCCAATGATCTTTCAGAAATAAAGGACGTTGTCGAACCACGGAGCAGTGCAGACCCCAGAGTTGTTGAACAGGCAGGTCTTTCGATAGCCAATCACGTCGTCGCTTTATCGCCCGCTAATCTGTGTTTTATGGGAGCTTGTCAGCCTTCGTTTCCTTCCGAGACGTTCGATTACAAATAGGAACCGACATAAAAAGTTACAGCCGAAACAAAAATCACCAGAATTCCATCCTAAGTAACCTAAAACTACTAATCATTGGATTCAGTCGCATGGGCAACTGGTCGGTGAAAATGCAGTTCACCAGTTTCGTGGTTTTTACTGTGATCAATGTCTAATCTGTGGAGTTTCTATTCGAGATGCAGCGTCGGCGCCGGCTTCATTGGAATTCCATTGACCACCTCTAATCCATACAAGAGCCATTAGTTAATGTTACTCAGTGTCCGAGATTAGATGTGAGGCCAGTCGTAAGGCTGTTTTCTATTCAACAGCCCGAAAAGAGGTCTCCATTCGGGAACTGTTAATGGATTTGTAAGTAGTGATGCTGGGTGCATTGCTCAGAGAAATCCGGAGTGAATGGCATCACTGAAATACCAATTGTCACTCTTCACTTTTATTTTCTCCACAGGACCAGTGTATTCCAGGCTCACCGGCACACGCTGAGGGAAAAAGCCGGCCTGTTCAACACTATTTCCTAAGAGGACGTGATCTCTGAGGAGAGGACAACACGATACATTTTATATCAGCATACACTATTTCAACACAACCATCTCTCCTTCAGTGCTTTACCCTCTGCACTAGACACACTTCTCAACAATCTACATCTAATCAAAATGATGACACCACTCTTTCATTATTAAGTAATTTTTTAAGTACTGTGCATCACGGTCTCCGTTTTTGCATCTGTAGATTTCAACATACCCAGGTATCGGCAACCGCAGTGGAAGAGCAGACAAGCAAAATTACATTCCACGCGTGCATTACTAAACATCTCATAAGAAGAAGAAGCAATAATTGTTGCAGGTTATTACCATATTAATTACTTATTCGCACTTGCTATCAGAAGTTTGAGAAGTAGGTGATGTTTTGGTGTGATTTGGTAGCCAAGGAGGGAAAACAGAAAGTTATATCAACTGAAGGAGGCGTGGGTGTCAGAACGAGAAGACGTCGATATTTTGGCTTTCAAGACGAGTATCTCCTTCCCCACCATGGGAGAACGTGCCTGAGCACTTACCAAGGTCAGATTCGGCTCATCACTCGGGAAATGATGGACTTAACCATATACCTTATTTGCACTTGTTATGAAAAGTGTGAGAAGTAGGTGTGACTTTGATAGCCAAGGAGGAAAAACAGAGAGTTATATCAACCAAAGAGGCGCGGATGTCATAACGAGACTGCGGGTAAGATGCCAATATTTTGGCTTTCGAAACGATTATCGCTCCTCCCCATCATGTTAGAACGTGCCTATTGAAGCACTTACCAAGATCAGATTTGTTATGAACTTGTTCTGAAAATTTTGAGAAGCAGGTGTACTTTTGATAGCCAAGAAGGAAGTAGAGAGTTATATCAACCAAAGAGGCGTGGGTGTCATAACGAGACTGCGGGTAAGACGCCGATATTTTGGCTCTCAAAACGACTGCCTCCTTCTTCCCATCATGTGAGAACGTGCTTGAGCAGTTACCAAGGTCAAAGTCGGCTCATCACTCGGGAGATGATGGACTAAACCGTAGATATCTGTGCTTCTATCAAATATCGGGTTCTGATGAAGTTCTGCTGAATCTGGTTTCCGGGTTAAACTGTATCAAAAGCTAATCTCATACTAGGACTCCTGATGAGTCTGGCAATATCGACCTGATTCCAAGTCTGCCCACACCCGAATATCTCTTAGGGGTGAGAATTTGAATAAAGATCTCTGCTCGGATTCTATACGAGTGCCTGGGTGTTAGCCGATAATGGCCCTCATGGTGGACATAGCCGAATGCTACTCCCAGAGATACCTTCAAGGCATATCTTATTCTCCCAGTCAATCGGGAATAAAATCTCTTGAACGCACCACTGCATGGAAATCGAGATGATTTAATTTCGTTCGTATTGAAAACTGATGAAGTGGGAATATTCTATTTTCCTGTGCCTTTGCCCAATGCTTCTGACCACGTCGTCAATATGCTGATTCGATTGGTGAATTATGTAGCTGTTTTATGACACTGATATCAATCTTGATATGGCATACGTGTCTTTTTTCTCTCACCAAGGAAGTGCTTTGAGAAATCTGCGACGGTGTACGTGACCAGGTCGTTCGGAATATCCGCGGCATCCAGGTTACAGACTGATCTTGAGAAATAACACAGCTTGTATCGGCTAGAACTGCGTCGAATTTTTAATGTATGAGTAATTAAATTTCGATTTCAGTTTATCCAATTTAATATCAAGCCCTCCTAGCCCGAAATTAATGAACTTTGCCGTCGCATGGTCTTGGAGGTTTTATATCAGTTCAGTCTGGGAGGAGATTGCGTTCAATCTACCAGTTTTTGCACACTGCAAACGTTGGTTCAGCTGATGTAAGTGCTGCAAGCTACACAATACCATTAAATTGCCATGAATATGATGGTGTGTGCCGGGGGAGCCAACCGAAAAAATAATAATTTGAAATATATTGCAAAACAGTATTGCATGGCAAAAGGGTAGCAGTTCTCGTGAGGAAAGTTGGAAATGCTCGGGTCTTACAAATTGCCAAACTTTGTTTTCATCTTCTTAAAGAGCAGTGCTAGGCCAGAAAGGTCAAGCCGTGGCCTTCACGGGGTAAGATCCAATTCTTCCCAGGAGGCTTGTAGAAAAGAAGTAGACAGTAAACTTAACACCGGATCCAGTACCACACAAATGAAAACACTATTCATGCAGAATCTCTATCTAATTTAGACTCCCTCTTGTCCAATTATTAATGGCCAATAGGGGCCAAAATGAGCGTATCTAACCAATCATCCCCAATTTGCATCTGGCCCAAGCTAGTGAACCGGCGAGGCAGTTCCACATAGGAGACTAATAAACCATGATGGTGAAAGTTATTCTACTGGTAAATACATTGTGCCCTTCTTTTTCATGGCTCTGACGGGTGGACTATTGGATCAAGGCGTCGTTTATATAGGAGTCTCTCGAGAGAATGAATGATCATGGCCAAATGTTCGAGAAGGTAAACACATTTCCTGCTGGTGTCTTAACGTTAATGAAGTTTCAGTCTGTCCGTGATTTGGCCTGACGGAGACATCACGAACAGGGATTAGACGGCGGACAACGCAATCGTCGTGAGCTTAACCTGCCCTCTTTAAGGTCCGCCAACACTTTATCACATTTGGCAGTTGTATTGAATACGACGCCAATGGAGGTACAAAGTGCGTGCTCAAAATTCAAAGTGAGAGGGTTTTTTAAAGAAGTCACTTCATCAACTTGAAGGAATAACGACAATAGCTTTAGGCTACTTCCACCTATCCCAAATTGGTGGGTTTTTGAGACCCGGGTCTTCCCCGGGCTTGAAAAAACCCGCCACACACTTTCACCAACTTTCAATACATTTCATTAGTTACTAAACACGGCGAGAGAGGTCGCGCTTGGGGCACAAGTTTCGCGAGTTCTCTGTTTATAGCGCATGTGCAATACGCAACATACTTACCGCGCCATTTTTCGCCGGGTTTGATAACTAGTAATTGCCGAGTTTATATTGCGCTTTATACACCAATCTAAAAGCCCGGGTGACGCACATGTCTGAATTAGCCCCGGCGAGCTCGGCGGGACTTGCCCAATACACAATTCATACAATGTACACACGTTCTCGTTTCTTTGCTCCTTCGGTAGTCTGCAACTACTTTCCGTCGAGTCGTAAACATTCTGTTTAAGTTGTAATGTACGGTACTCGTGAGGTTGCAGTTGTTAGTTTTTCTTATCCTTTCATCTCACGAACTCATTTCACGAAGGCGTAATGTCGAAATAAAAGTGTTGTTAGTTAATTAAAACTTCAAAATTAATGTGTTGATTGAGTTTTCTTCACGGATGTTAATTAGAGTGGTAGCGTAGATAGGAATTTGTAAATGCAACTATTGTCAATACAGCACAATACAACGCTTTCTTGAGGACTATTCACCATGTCTGACCTGTCTAGAAATAAAACAACGTCACCCAATGTTGATTAAACGGCTGAGTGGTGAATGTGATCAGAATTATTTTAATTACTTTAGTCTTATTACAAACCAGATAGGATGTTGAACTCTTTGTGCAGTTCAAGTCTGATTTTTCCAATGTCTTGTCAGTGGCAGGTCATTTTGTACTTTTATTGATTCAAGTTCGACTGGAACTCAGCGCGAGGAAAAAATCTCAATGCATTAACAACTGTATGATTTGAAACATGGGTTCTGGCGTCGATGTGATGACAAAAAAC
Source organism: Notospermus geniculatus (assembly GCA_002633025.1). Classification (NCBI taxonomy): domain Eukaryota; kingdom Metazoa; phylum Nemertea; class Pilidiophora; order Heteronemertea; family Lineidae; genus Notospermus; species Notospermus geniculatus. The sequence goes on along the minus strand of NMRB01000021.1, from coordinate 600,440 downwards.
ATATCAATTAATGAGATTGCAAAAAAATAACATTACCAATTGGAGTCAGTTTGTAAGATATATCACTGAAGGGTCAAAAAATCACTTCTGTTTTGCATTTTTTCAATAAACTGACGTTCGAAAGTAGATCCTATCAGGATTTTGAGTGGTAAATGGAAGTCTAATGGAACTAGGTTGAAAAACATTAGCCGCCTCAGACATGTCATATAGCTAATATGGCGCACTTTGATTTGATCATGAGTAACCATTGGGTAGTCATTTTGATACTTGGGTGATGACCCACATACATGTATGCTATGTTAGAAAGTCACAGCTGTACTCGCCAACATCACAACATTAACATGACATTATGTCTCTACACCGTGACATATACATTGTACTCCCGTACTGACCACTCCAGTTGGAGGATAGTGGACGGAGGCAATGGGGAGAGTGTCTCTATCCCTTCAGTCTATGGTGGTCATCGCCAAAATTTGGTCGAAATTGCGACACCCTCTCCGGACCTGTTCCAGTGTGTCCTCTGGGATGATACTGGCAACATTTTGCAGGTATAGCCTCCTACAATATGCCCAGGGTGCCACACACGGCATTTTCTATCGGCAAAATCCGTCACACCCGTTTATTCGGAGCAATGACGACCGGGGACTCTCCAGTTTTCGTTACGATTGAGGTGGGATCACACTTGATGTGTCTGCTGTGATTCTGTTCGTGTAATCCTCGGTAGTAGGGAGGTTTCGAAATCAAACGATAAACGTAACCGTTAACGACAACTTTATTTTTGTACCGAAAATGCAATGCAAAATCTGGTTAATGTGTAGTATGAAAAATAACGTTGTCGTAAAGGTTTGGTTTATCGTTTGATTTCGAAACCTCCCCATTGTATGGTGACAACCCCGTCTGTCGAGCGGGAGACCCGGGATCGATTCCCGGCGGGAGGTAGGCCTACTTTTTGGATTTTTTTCTCCGACTGCTGTTGTTTGAAAGACATGTTGCGGCCCCTCATCTGTGTTTAGAATGTTTGGTGGTCAATTTTTTTGTAAGTTTTTTCAACTTTTTTGACATCGGCGCGAAAGACAACGTCTGCTACCGAAAGAGTAAACATAAGAATACAGCCCCTCTTGTCGGTGTACGAATCACCACATTGAACACGGCTCATTCAAGATGACTCCGTACAGCAACGCCGTACAGCAACGTTACATTTCAAAAGCACTGTAAACTATATTGGCTAGCACCAACACCCGAAAAAAGGTAAGGTTCTCTCGTTCACGTCAAAACCTATTAGATTTGCACTTCATCTTCTGACCATTCATCAACTACCTCTGTCCTTTCCAATAAAACGATATTTTCGTTCCAATCTAGTCCCAGATGGCTAAAGCTATGATAGGATAAAGGGTTTTTACGAACCAAAATGGACTGTGGAACATTTCCCGTTTATATAAACGCATTACCGTGGTCATTTTTGTTCCACGGTGCTTCTTTTTTCAGTCGGATTTCTCTCTCTCAGGCAAGATACGACCACAGATCTGACATCACGCAATGCACTAGTTGAAAAACTGACATAAGTTGATTTGGTGGCAAGACAATCAGCCTAAGCTTGTCAATATACTAGTATCAAGAGAAAAAAAATGTCATTTTGTTGTAAGCATGTCATAGTACATCAATTCCGAAACAGGACCTTCTCATGGTTTGCAGAGTTTGCTGACCATTATGAGAGTCGGTGACTGACAATGTACCATAAAATACACAGAGACAAATTAATCCCCAGCCAGACAGTCTTCCATCACACTTCCAGAGTGACCCCATTAAATGAACTGGCAAATGAGGCGCCCAAGCGAGAGAAGCTTCAGACAAAATCAGCCTTTTCTCGTCACAGTGACAAGATTGAGTCGTGTAAATACAAAACGTCATCTATGAGAGATATTGACTGAATTTGGTGGGTTGAAGTGTGTGACGCCCGGCTACACGTCTTCATCAAGAAGCTGTCATTGTAGGCGTTGTGGGCGATGAAAATAAACGCTTGGCTCAACACACAGTAACTTGTCTACAACATAACTTCGCCATCCATTAGGAAAAAATGACGAATTTCATCTTAAAGTGACCCTTGTGATATTTTATGCGAGAAATTTCTCCCATTAGGATGATCAAAGACGACAGTCACGTCTGACATATCTAATTTGCACCTTAACGGAAAATAAATTACATTTCAATTCCTCGGAGCTTGTTAAGAATATGATCATATGTCTTGAGTCCACAGTAAACATTTCCATTTTGTAAGAAGTGTACCTCAGGATGCTTTGCGACGGTGGCCGTGTTCATTTTCTGCATTGCACAAAATGAATTGTACACAATCCAATGTATGTGAGTACAAGATGAAGGAGGCCGTAAGTACGGGGATGACATTTGTTCTTCACGGAATTTGACGCTTGTGTATACTACGTAGGAATTTTTACACGCATCTACATGTACCATAGCCCACTGCCTCAATTTGTTAAAACTATTGAAATGAAAGTGACATCGTGGTCCTGATCTATTTCCGGTGAATTGTCCTAGTTCGGTGATTGCATACAATCATTACGCTACGCAGCATCGGCAATCAAACCGTTGAAGGCATCTCGAACTCTTCCTCCCTTCAAACCTCCCCGTTTAATACCGCAAAGTTTATGTTCTTGTACTTGTTTTCTCTCAAGAGAAGGCGATGTTGTTCCTCGGCAAGTCGTAACCGACTAAGCACCTAATGGACGGCTATATCATACATCCTTTATTCATCACAGTTGATTAAGAGGTTGGCAGTTTAGCCGGGGTGAATATGCAGTCGAACAGTCTCGCCCATTGAATGTCGGCGTTAACACTGATTTATTGAACAAGGGGCTTCCGCCAGCATCTTATGGTGACACCTCAGTGACTTCGTCAGTAATGAATAACTTCTTCAACTTGCCTAGTGAGGCTCCGTCAAAGTTAGCCGCCAACACACGATTACAAGGTGTATTGTTGTCATACTTTGGGTCACTTAACGTGGTGTTAGTATTCTAATACCACTTTCTGAGATTTTTTACAGCCTTCTCAACAGCTGATACACAATGCAGGAGAATTTCACTGAAAGATATTCAGGGTACCACTGAAGGTAAGTACCACAAAAACCGCGCCGTCCATTAGGCTTTTATGATATCACGTACTCAAAAACAGACAAACTCGAGATGATACTAGCTAACTGGATAATGCCAAATCACTAATGATTGCAAACGAGTTAAAGTTAGGCTATGTCATCAATCTCGGTTACTTGCAGAATGCGAAGCTGTGCATAAATCCTTTGAGAATACTGTAGCCACTAAATCACCTTTGTATGTTTGTCTGATGATGTTTGTTGGCCGTGAATGGTAGTTAACACCGTTAAACGCGACTAAAACGACTTAACTGCTTGATATTTTGCGTCCAGTGCATACGAAAAACGTAAGCAGGCGTCTGTTTCATTTATTCCTGATGTCATGCAGACCCAACTTTCCTGCTTTGACACTTTCATATCTCTCATTATATAGCGCCATTTCCTGATGTCAAAAGCGTAGGCAGCCTTCTGTTTCACGTTAACGCTTCTCTTCATTATTCCTGATGTCATGCAGACTGCCAACGTTCCTGCTTTGATACTTTCATATCCCTCATTATATAACGCCATTTCCTGATGTTAAAAACGAAGGCAGACTTCTGTCTTAACGCTTCTCTTCATTATTCCTGATGTCATGCAGACTGCCAACTTTTCTGCTTTGATACTTTCATATCTCTCATTATATAACGCCATTTCCTGATGTTAAAAACGAAGGCAGACTTCTGTCTTAACGCTTCTCTTCATTATTCCTGCTTTGACACTTCCGTATCCCTCATAAACGCCATTTCCTGATGTTAAAAGCGTAGGCAGACTTCTGTTTCACCTTAACGCTTCTCTTCTCTTCATTATTCCTGATGTCATGCAGACAGCCAACGTTCCTGCTTTGATACTTTCATATTCCTCATTATATAACGCCATTTCCCCTCTCAGTTTCCCTGGGACCGTGTCCTGGAATGCGATCGGGGCAAAATCCATAAACTAGTCTGATGAAAGTTATTCTTATATTCAGAACCTGCCTCCTGTTGCCTCATTTCCATTGTTGTTGTACAGTCTATATATGAAGTGGACGAGGGTAATCTAGGAGGTGATGGGCAATTACATGACATTCCGACACTAGACGCTCGATGGAGACAGATGTAAGTGCCTGACTATGTCATCAAATACACAGCGATGGACATTAGTCTCTCGGAACGATACCAAGTCTTTTCTGAGGCGCATTAGAAGTGCGAAGCTTCTGTTGTTGTGGCTGAACGATGAAGCATTCTTCACACAGATGACTTTAGTGAGGGTTGGATATGAGGCGACGATGAACCTTTGATCAAAGGACAGAATAAAATAGAGTGGTCTGTTCAGGTTACTCAGCTGGAGCCCTCGAGTCGTTCCCCAGAATACTTTGATGAAAAAGCACGAGGTTGATGGGAGCATAGAAAAGCTCAGTTATTTCCGGAATCACCAAGTTGATCATACCGCACTTCCAAGTGTCACTGTCGTCAATGCCAGCGGTGTTCAACCTGACATTCATATTGCACTAGGCTGCGAAATTTATACCAAAAACTCAAGAATTTAGGCCACTTCCATTCGTTGCCGCTGGCTTCCGGAATATCCGGATTCCTGGTCTGTCGGCTGGTCTGGCTAAAGGAGACAGCTGATTTCGGCACTAGCTCCAGGTTGTTGTACAACGGCAATGGCTGTTCGCAAAATACCTCATTTGCCAACTTCTGTACATCCGTAGAATCATTGGTCACTCCATTTTTTAGATCAACTGAATTTTTGTTTGAGACAAAATGCTTTCAACACGCGACCGCGTCTTCCTCAGATCCAAACTTGTGGAGATCTATTTTGACTTGGTGCATTGGGTTGAGCCCATTCGTCATCAACTTCTTGCACCCTGTATGCCTTTTTCTCATCAGTACACGGATCAACTACGATAACCTTTGATTGGGTGCATCAGCTTGGGTGGAGGATTTCTAACTCCTTGCCTCTCATATGCAACACCGCGCACGAAAACTGCTCACGATAACCAGAGAAGGGGAAAATCGGATTATTCCACCGCTGTATCATCAATGTAGTATGTAATTTGAAATTCTAAACATGCCTAAATATCACGGGTGGCTTTCATCATCATATAGAATGAGAAATAAAACCAATGGACCCAAAGTCAGCCAGATCAGTTTATACGTGTTAGCCTGCCTCATTCCACAAGGCTTAGCATTTGTCCGATGAAGTGACTTCAGACGCCGCGGGGAGCGAACACAAATCTTATATTCTGATTACTTTCTTAGCTTTATCGAACGATTTAGGACATCATTTCCACTTCATTTCAACGATTTCGCCAGACATTATGACTTTAGAATACTTTAATCTTTAAAGTGAAATTACTTGACTTGGTGTTGGTGGTTCTATCGACTTACAACTGTGCATACAAATTTGGACCGAATACATACACATGAATGCTCAATTTCTTCGTAGGTAGATTTAACAGAACGAACGGTATTTCTGCCAGTAAGTATTTCATTCACCACTTAAAGCTTCCCAAGAAGGAGAAGATACCGGGTTTTTTTTCGTGCAGAACATGTTTTTCATCAGATAAACTAGAATTCAAGCCCCATTGAACCCTGGTTCTCTGTTTACAGATCTCTTCGTTCAGTCTTTCATCTCTCATTGTATTGCATCACTAGTGTCAATATGAAAAACCATTGGATTCGAGTCACGAGTCTCATTACACTTCTGGTAGCTCGACTTGAAACTGCCAGCCTGAAGAAGACCCCAACCCCGGTTGGGGTCGAAAATTTGCTAAGATTCTGGAAATTGACTTCCTGTTTATCATCATTTTGTGTGTCAATTTATGTGCTTTCTCTTTCTTTGGGTTCGAGTCACCAGGTTCCCTGTACACACTCCTTTGCTTTTTTGTTCCAATAAAACCATTTTGTAGGAAAAAAAACGGAAAAAAACTTGGTTATTGTCCTAAATGACATCTGCCATGTCTGCAGGAATCGTTGAGAAGGGCAGCGGTTCAGGAAACAACTTTACCAATGCCATCGTTACCGATACTTCTTCCTTGTCGAGACAGTTAATATAAGGCGTGTCTCGCCCGAAGCAGATGGCTCCATTTGAGGACACACCTGCCTCTCAAGGGAAAACGATAGTCAGAGAATAGGTTGTGAGGATTACGAGAGGAAACGAGGGGAAGATGATATGACCTCATTCATATTGACACAGAGGATTACACTCTGATGGTCTGTGTATTGTACTAGATTTTTCCATCAGGGCCGAAGCTATAGCATTATTTGCCCTGGTAAGTACGGAAGAGCTAGGCCATTTCAAGCTACTCGACCTCAAGCAGCTCTGATGGTCTTGATCTGTCATGTCTGTACCTTTCTTGATGTGGGTCTACAGTGGGATGTAGGCGAATGGGCAAGACCTATGTAACAAGACACTACGTTTAGGATAAACTTAGTGGTTGTTAGTTGTTAGCGTTAAATTATTATTTGATAAGGAATTTTTAGTAATTTCCAGTGGTTGTTTTATTTTACCTCCATGTATTTTCTCTAAATTTTGTGTTTTCATTTAATCATCAATGTTCTTAAACACTATCCTTGTTGATGCCCATGAATTGTAACGCTGCTTGTCATTGTTGATACCTGTGTTATTAAAAAAATATTACTAGATTTATAGACCATACAACGTCACAGAATGCTTGCAATTTCATATCCGATTTCTGGTCTTTTTGTACTAAGAAAGCCAAAAGGATAATGAAGACTGGTTGATGTGAATTAAAGCAGATCATTCCCTGAGCATCCGAATGGTCCCTGCAGCAGCTGATGTGATTAATAGGGTTGGTTTTCCAAATCCCAATGTTTCTTTTTGGATGATGAAAAGAAGTCGCCTAATCCCAGCCACTAAGACGCTTAAAGCATATGGAAGGATTCATTTCATCTTCAGGCGAATGGACGGTTTCTTAAAGAATCAGTCTGAGAACACCAAAGCCCACCGCTACCAAGCAGTATTATTTCAACAATTTCATCGTTTTTTAAGGATAAATTCGCAAGGAACACAAAAAACGGCGTCAATACTTCTCAAGAAAGCAAGAAAGAATATCGACGGAATTCTAAAGCTGCGTTTGCTCAATTGTGCCGCTGTCAAATAAAATGGCATCATCGAAAGTGCCTTTCATTAAATTGCTTAAGTACTGGAATTGAAGATCGATATTTGATTCTTGTAAAAGCACGGAAAGCAGTACGTGCTTAAAGATTGGCGCGCTAAAATCTAATGATGTTTTCTTTAGTCTTTTTAAGTGCCACACTGTTCAATGTACCATTTTATCCTGTTACAAAGCACTCGTTTCTATAAGTATTTATGCTTTTGTCTACTTCTGCTTCCATCTATCACGTTGTAGTTCACCCCTGAAGGGCACAGGCCGACCAATTACGAACATTTCGAAGGTTTTTCTAATCATTCTTATGAAAAGAAGCTCAGTATCTTCTTATCAACCTTGTATATTTGTGGTGCGTATACGGGGATAATAAAGGGAATACATGACAATCACTGATTAAGCTTGCGATAGGGTAATGAGAATTCGTAACACAGGGTGATAAGTCAAGAGTCATTGGCGTGATGAAGCCCAATCATGACCAGCATCCGCGAGGTGAGGACAAAGCTAGAGACGTAATAAGTACTAATGTGATCACTGTGCTATGTCACGCCAAATGATCTCTTTATGATCTCTTGGGGGAACATCGCCAGGTCTAGACGAAAAAGGCGTTTGGCCGTATTTCAAGACTAGATCTATACGTCATTGAATAACACCAATGGAATTCTCGACAGAAAGCTTAGGGACCGTCTCAAAAATACTTTGAAGCCAAAGAAGTGTATTTTTTCACTTCTGTCTTGACCTCTTCCCCCCTCAGAAGTGAAATTTCGGCATCTAATTGGCTTCACTCATGGATGGTATTACACAAGTCTTATTAAAGTTGTTGGGTAAGAAGAAAGGGACTAAACAACTGTATTTTTTTAGCAATTCCATGAAGCCAATTTTTTTCAAGAAGTGAACTGGTGACCATGAAGTTCATGAGTTAGCCACCCCTCCCTCCCCCCGTGAAAAAAATTACATTTCTTTGACTTCAAGGTATTTTTGAGACGGTCCCTTAGTTCCGTTGTAAAGTTTTCTAGTGTTCCTCACAATCTCAGTGTTTCCAAACAAAAGACAGCTAGAGAAACCATGACTTCTCATTAGAGAAATCTATGACTCTCGTTTTACAATGTCCCATACAATGAGGGGAAACACTAAGAAACAGGAACACAGTGCCACTTTACACCATCGCACGTATCTTCGTTTCTATACGCTGTAACGCTCATCAGAAGTTATCATGTCAACGTCTTTTGTCATACCAATCTCGGCGTTTGACATTCGATGCCTCATCCGAGGTCGATTACACAACACGAGAGAAGTCATTGGATATCAATCCTAAGATTGTGCCTAAGGCATTGAAGTCTTATTGGCTCATTTCAACAGCGCGTCTTGTCTTTCAGTGTGGAGATTCGGTCCTCAATGGTAAAAGGAAGCATCTCCCACTCAGGATCAAAGGGAGCAGCTTCAACTCGAATGACTGTGATGGTGTTCTATACATGCTATACCTGCAATAATGACATGATACACACCACACTAGCTAGATAACTAGAAATGCAAGGAAAATAGATGTTTAAAACACGAGAATGCAAAATGCCCGGCGACACATAAAAAGTAAGATTAATAAGTTAGTATATAATTTTAAAATAGAAGAGTATGCATGCAGAAAGGTCAGTGGTGCTAGTTTTTAGTACATGTAGTTGACTGTACACGGATGATGTGCATGTACCTCTTTTTTACGTTAATTTAGCTGATGGCCATGTGACCACCTGGTTCGACAAGATACAAAAAATTTCAATTTATTTAATTTGGTATGAAGTGCACAGTTGGGTAACATACGTCGTTAGGTGCGTGCTATGTATGTTACCTACGAACACAATCACAGAAAACACAAGAATATCAGCAAGTTAAGTCGTAAGTGCGGAAAGAGAAGCATACAGTAACTGTGCATTTGGTTGATTCTTTCTAATACGGAACCAAAACATTTAAAAACTGTTCCAAGAGAAGGCCGTGTTATCACGCACTCCAGTTCCATACTAAGCTCAGGTCAGTGGACAAACCTTCTCTTTATACTGGGGGGAAAATCTGTGGACGAAAAAACCTATAATGCAGCAGCCAACACATTGCAGTGCATAGCTTCGCTGCGTGCTAGGCCCTTTCGGGAGGTTTTCGTGGCGCTCCGGTGAGGTGCGCTTCGTGCATTGCACTTTTCTCTGGTTTAACCGTTGACACATACGCTGCAGTCGTGTCAACGAAAGAGAAGTCCCTGACCAAACGAACGAGTAAACGAACACACCAAATGAATAGTTCAACCAGAAAATGAGTGCAGAAAGCGTTGCACACGTCAGACATCTTCAACAGGAAATACTTCTGAAACAGGAACAGAAAGCGAAATTAAAATAAAAGAATGAGTAACGTAATTAGAAGAAGGTGTTTGGCGCTGAAAAGCTGTGGTATGTGCGGCGAATTTTACAGTAGGATGCTGGGGTCGGGGTTGAACTACAAAAGTCATGGCAGTTTTTCGACGGCAGTTAATCCATCAACTTACAAACTGAAATACTCAACTTCTAAGGTGATGGAATCAAACTGATGTCTTGAGAATTCTTTCTCAAAAGGCATGGAATTTGATGTTATTCGGAAATGAATGTTGATCGATAAGTTAACATAAATTGAACAAAATTGCCAAAAAGAGGAACCGCACGAAATACCGGGGCTTCATAACTGGTTCCTACCTTGAGCAGTTCTGGGCTAGAGTTCCAGATAGCACACCATGGGTACCTGGCAGTTCCTTTAACTGGCTTTGGGGGCTGCAGAAAAATGAACAAATTAGGTGAATATTGTGCACGAGATAGCGAGATAGGGCATTTAGGTACATACAATGTATGCATAGAGTGAGAGAAGAGTTGGTGTTGACTAGCTATCACATGGACGTGTGGGCTACATCTAGAGGAAGAAGAAAGTGCAGTGTTCATTAGAGGTGGAGCTGGAAGACAACATTCGTAAGAAATGGTTGAAGTATTCAGGCCCTACATCAAGGGTGAGATACGAAAATAATTGGGTAGCCTATGGGCCTAGTAATTCAGCCGTTCACGGCATTCTACTATGGCATGCTGCATTAAATAAATGCTTAATCCAGGAACTGTTGCATGCAAGTCCTAATATTTGATCTCAACAATCGGCCACAGTTTCCTTCACATGCATTTATGCAATGTTCCTTAGGCCACGTTTACATAGAATTATATACTAGGGAGTTTTCGCAAAGCCCCCGAAACGCCAACGGGAACGTCTATCCTTTTGTTCGATGGTCTTTTCGTAGCATCGAACAATGGGTTTGGCGTTCGCGTTGGCGTTTCGGGGGCTTTGCGAAAACTCCCTAATGTATACGCGGACACTCGAATACAGTTTCGTTGATAAAGATCTAAGATTCTTTGGCTGAAAACTAAAAAAACAACGCTCTGGTATAATTAGCAACGCTGAAAGAGATCGACCACCAAGGATCACGCTTTTATTGTCAGTTCACCAAGATGACTGCCGCGGGGGCCATCTTGAATTTCCTTTCCTTACACAATCGTGGAGGTATAGTGACAAAAGACACGGCTATTCTGACAATTGTCCCATGGGTGACTCTGTGCTGTTTTATTCCTTAAGTTTCCAGGGACCTTATTCACGAAGCTCCCGTAACTTACGGGAGTGCGCAAACTATTGTCCTTTTGCGGACAACCTATTGTTCACTATCAGCAATAAGGTCCCAGCCCCTTTACTCAGTTAATGGTGCCATTTCCGATCATACCGTTCGCATGCAGTATGATCCTTTTTTACCGCAGATACGCGGAAGATGGGTTAAAAAATACTGTCTCATATGCAGCGAGCCCATATTCAACAGCGATGTGTACTTGTTTGCATTCCCCTGAGATCAATGAAACACATACATACATACGAATCTCATAAAATAGCGCGTGTCTCGACAGCTGTTGATATTGGCATCACATTAAAAAAATCATTTTGGTAGTGTTGATGTACTAAAGCACTGTAGCCTGTCTTACCATCTCAGAGGCTGTGCAGCCCGGTCAGTTTTCAAAGCGGTTGACACGTTATTGCAAAAGAGTCACTAAATCAGTTACTAGTACATTGTACATGTATCTGCGTATATTGCAATTTTCGGTGGTTTCGGCCGCAATAGATGAGTTTCGCAAGCAGCCATCTTGCCAAAATTAGGTCATCGCATTGGGGATATTCTTCCAGAGTGACATATGATTGGTTCTCCCATCCCCAAGGGGAAATCCCCATGACGATGACCTAATTTTGGTAAGATGGCTGCTAGCGAATCTCATCTATAATAGTAATGCACACAGCTGACTCCACGGATATGACCGTGGCGGAGGAGGTGCAAATTTATTAAAAGTATGTCGAAGGATATTCATCCTTTTATATCCAACAGATTTCCCTCGGAGAATGATAAGCAAACACGAAAATTTCAAAAAGATCTAATAAAATAACAAACTGAACCCTGTGCAGGCTTTCACGATAACAATACAGCGATTTAGAATCATTGAGAAGGCGACTGTCGTATCTCGTGATTACTTCGATCTATTTCAGACGCGGAAACTGCTCTAAAGAGAGAGAGCAGGTGCATCATGCTTTCTGAAGATCTATTCAATTTCAAAAACGTCAGAAATAATTGAAAAAGTTGAAGGTTCTTTGAGAGTTAAAAACGTCATTGCTATTTCCTTTGTGATGTTAATCACGTTAGAAAACGCTTTCAACAATACACTCTTCCAGTTGAAGGAAGTTGTAATGACAAAACTTGTAACTCGGTGAGAACTGCTGTTGCCCCGTATGATTTCCTCTCTTCAATATATCGAGAAGGGAAATAGTATCGGAAATTTTGGCCCGCTGTGAATTTCGATTCTCAATCTCTCACGCGGAAACCTTGGCCAGACTCTCCACAAAGCATCGATCGATTGCTCATTTACAACAACTTGTCGTACTTGCATCAATCAACATTGGCTATTGAATCTCATGTGAGCTTTGCCCTCCACTTCGCCTGATCAGAATCGACCAAAAGCGTGGTTTTGTAGATTTATTGACACTCAATCAGAGCTGCTTCCAAGCCCTTCGATGTGCTCAGAATAGGAGACGTGCTACAGGAAAGCGAGATGGATGGTGTCACAACACTGCGTGAACAGAATGCTCGGGCAAGTTATATGGCTCAGATTTCACGCTCATTCCTTTGGATCTGTGGGTACGATTACATAGAGCTATACGGTAACACAGACACGCAGGTTAACAAAGGCTTCACAACGGTTCGCGATCATGAAGCCATTACAGAGTTTTCCCAAAGCTCCCGAAACGCCAACGCGAACGTCTGTCCTTTTGTTCGGTGCTCTCTTCGTGGCATCGAACAATGGGCTTGGCGTTCGCATTGACGTTTCGGGGGCTTTGCGAAAACTCCCTATTGTTAACCGGGGTGTCCGTGTAGGCTACTGTGTAGTTCTATGTAATCGCAGTCTCTCAAAAATTCTCGATTCTTGTTTCATTTGCTTTGGGTTTTACTTGCTTTCTATCGCATAACCCATTTTGCCTCACATAAGAGTGCAGAGATCGGGCTTGGTTGTGCGATATTTGAGATCGAATGTCCCGGAGGAGAAGACTTCATCGCAGATCATGGCGAGTTTATCTTGTAAAGAAATTGACTGATGCAGTCGGTTTCTTCTATAAGGTCACGTGCCCTAAATTAGAACAAACGGTGCAAGGAACCTGAGAAGAAAATTGATAATGAAATGAATTTCTGCTTGCAGGAGCGATGATGCATTGGAGGAAGTAAAAAATGACCTCGTTCATCAGGATCATGCACTGTACGGGCCCCATGGGCATCGGCGCGTAATGTGCATTTGAATATTTGATTGGGCCTGTCAGAATATTTGACTAATAGCACCGTGAATTGTAAAATAATGGAATGCTGAAAGCTTTGATCGGCATTTAGTGTGTCAGGGATTGTGATAAATGTTTAAATGTTGCTTTTTTCTTCGCGCATCCTGAGAGCTTGTGGTGAAACCATTATGAGCTTGATTTCACCAGTTAGGTAACGGTATTTAAGTGGTTAGCACGTCGTTATCTGCCCGTTGGTGTGTACAATGTACATGTATATTGAATAGACACTTTGACAAGCAAGCACTCATTAAGAGTGATGTTAATATTCAGTATATTGAAACCACTCCAGCAACTCAGTCTCGTCATATCAACAAGTCATCTCCAAGTACAGAAGTTTAATAACTCCCATCATCTTTCATTTAACTTGAGTAAATGATGTTATGAATAATTACTTGAAACATCGTGAACGTCACGGTAGAGCCTAATGAATCGGTATACGAAAATCCATTAAGCCGGCTCACCCCACGACCTCTGATCTTCTACTCCTACTTGAGACTGGGGCTAAAACTTCTCTTCACAGATCAATAAGCAAATCACGACATTTGGCAAGATTTTTCTCCGCTGGATGGGTCTAATTGATGTTTTACGATTTTGAAATGTTCTCTTGGTTATCGAACGTTCACCTCGTTCGTCGTTAAGAACGCTGGCGGCAACTATAGGATATAATGAACTTCGAAAAGAATTCTGGAAAAAGGGGAAGACTGGTTGGGGCTAGGAGAGATGTTTTATGTACGCACCAGGTGCATGACGTTTGAGCGAAGACTAAGGGTAGATTCATACTTCTCCGTTTTGCGCTTTGCGCTTCTGCGTTCCCTATGATGTGTGGTACCAATAATAAAATTACCTTTTGTACCACGCACTCACATAGGAAACTGACAAGCGCAAAGCGCACTAACGCAAAGTCTGAATTGGCCTTAACGTGTGTGTTTAACGAAGTCCACGGTAGGCCCTAGGTTAAAACTGAAGAAACAGTAAGAAGAATAGCATCATTTGCAAAGTTTCACCAGAGCAGACTTGAAATGTATTCCTGGACGGTGCACTTAAAAAGACATATTTAATCCGATTGCACAGCGCTGTTGCCACGAACGCATTCGTCGGTACGAATTCAGCACAACCTCAAGGCAAGCAAATTAGCAAACTTGCGAAAAAGTCCACCGTGCTGAAGTAGCTACCTGTGATGCTGATTAGGTTAAACTAGGAACCCAATTTAATTTGTTCGGTCTATTTCACCGAGCTAATCAACTGCAAGCTTCAATTTTAAGAGGGTATACCGGTTGGTCTAACATTCCTCGAATTGAAAGGAATGGAATCACAACTTTACCCGAAGATTCCAGTTGATCGGTGTCATTTCCTGGTGCACGGACAGATCTGTGGAAGCGAAGATGTCGGAGCCGTGTGGGCAAAACGGTCTAAATTGCATAATTGGCAAAGCGCTGTCGTGAAATCGATCTTAATGGTGTCTGACAATATCTGGGAGAGAGATAACAAGCCGATAAACCAGGGACATAATCCCGAGGAAGACCATGATTGGCAGTGGTCACCATGATTCCAATACTACCAAATTATTTATCGATATTCCAATATAACTTCTGAATATCACTTCGACAAACTCAACGATAACACAGCAAAACTGGCGCCAGTTATGGACAATATTTTCACTCATGAAAATGTCATATTGAATATTAAGAAAACTCAATTAGGCCATTAACTGCTTTATCGTATACGCTCTTGATAAACGTGATTTGATTATGCAAATTACTCGCCTGTTATTTGAGTTCTAAAGCGGGGAAATTTGCATCGCAATCATACGTCGGTGACCCAGAGGTCACTGGAACCGTCCGCAGTTTGCCCTGAACAACCGGAGTCGAACCTCCACAAGATAATAGAATTTCGCAGCGTTTGCCCGATTCACTTGATAAAGCGGAGATGTATATCACTACCGTAATAAACCAATGAAGCATTAGTGTTCCGCAAGCTGTGGAGTCACTTCGGCAATTACAAAGGATCCTTTAACACTACTCCTACGGATATTCCATCAGGGATGGTAATCAAATTTCTTCGCTGATCATCAACTTGGATGCCAAGCCGACCTTTACAAAGAGAAGCGGCAATGTTGTGTTTTGATATTTTTCGCGAAGAAGACGTGACATCTTTGTGTACCATGACGTTCACGGTGAATGAACTGGTTCACAACATTTTGAGAGTTCACTGGGGTTTTCGTAGTTGCATGTATGACTACAATGAAAATTTACTAGACGGATTCAAGCAATGTCGAATCGGGCATTAAAAGTAGGCTTGCACGTGTAGGCATAGATTTTGCCGCGCAGCAGTGCTGAATTTATAATTCCCAGGAGCAAAAGTGACCTATACATGTAGGTATATTGTAATCAATTTATGCTTAGTACGTTTGTCCGTGAACAGATTGTCATCAGAGCCAAGAGGCGCACATGCCCGGCTGGAAGAGTCATGTGTCAATTTCCCTATACAACGTGAAAGATGGAGTCATATTTGCCTGTGACTTTCCCTCAGCTGTGGGAATCGTGTTGCATATCGGTTTGGTATCACTGAAGTCAAATGTATTCCGTAGTCAGTTGCCAAGTCAGGAGGCCACCAATGGGTCTGGGCGACTCGAACTTGCTATTGCGCGCATGGAGGCTGCCAGTGGACGAATTCAGGGCACGAGACGCGCTATCTCCCTCGCTTGCTCAGCATTGAAGGGCATGATATTAAGATCCCTTGAGGTCTTGAGTACAACATCTTCCATGCAATCACTATGTTGCGAATTCGAAACGAACTTTTGTCTCTAAGGAAAACATGGGCGTGCCAAAGAATCAAGGCCGTATGTAATCAACAGATGAATAAGCTATTATGGAGTCTGCAGGGAAATATGAGTGAACTACTGCCATTTTAATGAAATATTTCCATTCTCAACGACTTAGCAAATCATCATCACTTTTGCCAAACGAAGTGAGAGAAACCGCGGCAAGTAGCTGTTTTCGTTCAATCTTTGACTGCCCATTCAAAACATGTTCCATCTTGATGTGTTACAAAAGGCGTCGGCGAAAAACAATGTTCCGTAGACAGGATTAGCTGCTGGTGACTGAGCAGGGGGAACGATGAATTAAGGAAACGTGAACGTGAACTGAGTACAGAATCGTGGACAAGTTGTTAAGCTACTACATTATTCAGAAAGGACGTGTCAAAGAAACGCGATGCATTGCGCTTTTTGACAAACCTTGTGTAACAACATATCGAAGATATCATTGAATTAGTCTTGCTTAACGCTTCAAAACAAGATGTCTGTAGCTCTTCGGTGTCTCAAGGGCATCGGCACCGTCGATGTTAGGAAGATGGCACCACCTTGGATCCGAAAAACTACAGCGGTGTAATTTGCTCCTAAAATTCTTCATCTGATCGGGACAGTGTCTCGTAAGAACTGACGGCGAAAGATGATTCAGAGCCTGAAGAAGAACAACAAAACAGCCTGAGCAAAGGTCACTGTCGCATCGGCTTAGATGCTGGCCCATTCGCTCCGTTTTATTTCATCCTTTCAAGGCCGCCAGTTCTGAAGGATTTTCCCCGGAACACCTGTCACATCGATATCGGCTGCTCAAGCTGAATCCCGATCCACTAAATCTGGAGAACACCTGCTTGACGAAAGCATTTCCAATCATACATAGTCGAGACGAAAGTAACGCTGACCCGCTGTGTTGTCATTATTGCAATCAATTGGTGTAAGCGTAGATGATGCGTGCGCTCATTTTCCAATGTTTGGTATGTAGTTTCAACGGTATTGCTTGCTTATTGGTGATAGATGGAGTGAAAAGGCTCGCCTATATCACTTGGCACGCAAGCGTATTATGACAAAGTATCAAAAGCTGTTGTTGTTAGCAGTCGTGAAAGCAGTCGTCGTATTGGAATTTTGTCTGTCACGACGAGCGGGTGAGAACTGGCGCTATCGTTGTAAAGCATGTCTTTGAAAAGCTAGCTTCATTGCAGCTACTCGGCGCCTTGAGGAACAGGATCGCCAGCTGAATGCGCTGTTTGACGACTCTCAGCTGAGTAATGGTCAGAATGTCAGGTCATAGCAGGCCCCTACTCCATTACGCTATTATTCTACATAGCTTAACAGTATTTCATTGGTACATGTATTTATTATTTTTCCATCAGGGCCGAAGCCAAAGGCATCTCAAGCTACTAGTGTTCCTCACTTGAATGGGTCTCTTACTTGCCCCTGCAAGGCACTGGGAACTACGGCTTATTTCACGGACGGACGCGAAGAGTTCTCTCTTTTTTTGACGGAGATACAGTAAGGCCTACTTATGTTGAAATTGACATGCTGATCTTGATATTACAGACAACTCATCTTAGCGTCAAGATGAACCATCATAGACCTGTCTGGACAACCTGATGATCTTTTTGCTGATCATTTGGCTATAAATTCTTCGAATTCCAACGGCCAAGTCACAAAATACGTCTAATGAAATTGAAACTGAAGCTCAACACGCACGCCCTTCATTGTTATTAATCGAGCCATTGTAAATTGAACAAAAAGCTTGTCTATCATCGTTTATGACTCTCTCTTGAGATCCATTAGCCTGATTGAGAATATCAGCTTGGCAATCGTTACAATTACAGCTCAATCAGGTCATTATTGAATGAACCTAATCCTGATTGAAATTAGGACATCGTTTTATAGCGAAATTCGTTCATCTTCAGTATGACTGATGTGAAGAGGTGAAGGGGTATAGGCAAGTCTGTTAAGGCTGCAGAATGCCATTAAAGGAGGTAAGATTTGCGATGAGACTTCGACACAAGATGTTGTTTTCTCTAACCGCCACCAAGCATGTCGCCAGTGTCGTCACCGATACGATGCATCTTCGATAATCGAAGGGCGATCTGCTCACCACTGCGTTACATCGCACATCACCCTTCGAGTAATAGACAGGTCCGCGGCGTATCTTGGCATGATGCCAACTTTACCGGTCGACCCATCATACTGCACTTTATATCGGGTCTTCGGCCATTATTTGTACCACGAGGAAATTTTACAACACCGGTTCTGATTGGCCTGCTCTTCAAGAGGCAGCGGATACGCCGTGGACCAGTCTATTTCTCGAAGGGTGATGTGCGATGTAACGCAGTGGTGAGCAGATCGCCCTTCGATTATCGAGGATGATACGATGTTGCTGGTGTTGGCACTACGCTGGCTAGCCACACATGCCCCGGACTTCCGCATTACTGGCGAAAAACCAAAAACCACAAATCCCTCGGTAGTTCATCTCCATCCACACGCGATATCTTCATTAGCGCGGCAGACATGTTCATTAGCTCAGAATTATAAAATACTAATGAAACAAAGTCTCTGAGACTCGGGAACAAGAGCTTTGGAGATAGATTTTCATGAATATGCTAATACCGAACACGTTGTACTTGTAATTGTAACAAAACGATGGAATACTTACATGTAATTGGAGAACCGAACACATGCATCTCATCTAGTAGTGTTCATTCTTTGTAAGGATGCGTATCCATAGGCTGTTCGCTTGTATCGTTGTGGACTTCTGGCAAAAGAATGAGCATGTCCATTCCCTATGTTCCCACTCAACAGGGCATATGTGCCGTGAACAATGGGAAAGGTTTGCACGGTACAGCCTACAGCGGCCTATCCACGTGCAATATTATTGCACAATACATGTATGAGGATCAAAATGGGCAATATTATTGTCAATCTTTCTCCTCCATTATGCCAGAAGCACATGACACCCATTTTGGGCCCGATATTGTGCAATAATATTGTACCGTGGAAAAACCGCTTATGGGAACGACAAATACTAAGCCAAACAAAAGGTTCATTGTCCATGTGACAGGCCGCAAGCGAACACGTACATGTAACACGGAATATTAGTGCACAAGCGAACAGCCTATGGATACGCAGCCTTAGATGCCTCCCCCCCCCCCGGCCGAATATTCAAGTTCAACCCACCAGCTAGGCCTTTTTACTCTTTCCACATTTTCTCTTGATACTTTTACTGATTAAAGTAAAACACAGAGCACAATTTAGTTTTGGCAATCAGCGTCCACACTCGTCTTTTTCACAATTCCGTGATAAAAACATCCATGGCATTCGAAGCAACTCTTTTTGAAAGACGCTTAGTTATTGGTTTATCGACAGGACTAAAAAAAGAAAAAAGTGTCGTGGAGATTACAGCAGATAAGATTTCTCTCCCATCAGAAAACGCAACGACATCGATTGAACTGAACATCCTCACAATGCTTGGCTGTGCCCCGTGTACGTGATTCTGATGTGGATCTTACTCGGGAGATCAGGCAATCAAGTCGGCCTAAAGGCAAAATCGGGCCAAAGTTGGCTGAATACCACCGCGAAAGGAAGGGCGAGTGGAAATTTGGCGATCCATGGACTGCTTTGCCTGGAGCAACCCGCATCTGTTGATGTGGTTGCGCAGATTTTGGTAGCGAACGGAAGATTTGAAAGGATATTAAGCAAAAAAAGATCAATTGATTGGACCATTAATCCATTGGAAATACAAGTAAACGAACAACAAAAAACCGTAAACTACCATTAAAGCGATTAGGAGAAACTAAATACAGCAAGCAAAATCGATGACATGCGGCACCATTTCGATCTCATCATTCATCTGCCATCGATTTTTCAAAGGCTTGCGAGTCGATTCGCTCGACGCCACTGACATTCCAGCAAAATGTTGCATCGAAAGAACTTGTTTTTTCTTGGGGAGATTATTTTGATATGACGATGCTACATGTATTACCATTAATAGTAATAGTAATTCATTTTCTTCTTTCACAAAGAGGAGTCCATACTCTCGGTGATAGACCGCAACGAGATAGAAGTCTTCGTCTCTACATGTACCTCAGTGGCCACCGGATCCCAAATGGCGAGTGATGGGGAGGATTCTACTCTCTAGGCATATTTCTTCGTCGCCAGAAAGTGAAGTCAAATAGTGCCGGTGTGATGGATACCAAGATTAGATTATCAATGGCCTCTTAAAAGCTGCCGATTGCCTGTTGATATCAGGAAGATGGCGAAAGTCTAGATCCTGCAATGACGTAGGACGCTGCTTCCGGCTTGTTTGTCTTTCTTATTTGCTCTATAAGAACCAAAGCTTTGTTCAACCTGTAGGCAAATTAACCAGAGGAACGGATCCGACCCGATCGATTTAATCAACCGCTGAAGGAAATTAATCAATATTATGATAAATAAACATCATTTTTATCATGTCTCTCATGTATGATTTCTTGCTGTCAAGTTGAAGCTCCTAATGATATGTTTAACAACAGACAGCATGATACTGATTAGGATTGAACAGAGAATCTATCGAACGCCTATTGATCAAGTTTAATTGGCCAATAAACTTGGTTTGCTTGTCAGCTTGACCGGATATTGGTCATTACCAAGGCGATTACGGTTAATAGGGACTACCTGTCTCGACTGCCCGTCTCCAGCTGGGACATCGGGGAACAAAACTTCAGCTGAACGGCCAACCCTGCGCCTCGTATGCTGTCTCGATATTGCCCCATACCCTCTTCTGGTGACATCAAGTCCAACAAAACATACCATTTCTAAGGCTGCGATTACATAGAGCTCACACATGGTACGGACACGCCGGTTAAAGGCTTCACAAAGGGTTTGCGACCGTGAAGCCTTGTCGTGAAGCCTTGAAGTTTTTGGCTTGTCGTCTAAATGGCCCTTATGTAATCGCAACCTGGGCCGACTTGCTTGTGTCAGGGCGAGAGAACATTTCAGAGTCCATACTGCATTGAATTCCTATCCTATTCTTTCCGTGCACAATTCATTCTTCTACATGTACATTTAGTTAAAATGGCAGTATTTTCAATATCGCGTCTGAACTTTCATTCAAATTGCATCATTTGCCATGTCACAAGAATCGAATGGATTTTAAAGATTTTCCGTCCATACGCATCACACGATCAAAACTTCACAATCAGATTCTGTCAGGAAAGGCTACGCTGAAGGAAAATGTAGAGACCGCCCACAGAAATATGAAGGAATTTTAAGATTCTGAAAGGAACTTGCTTTGTCCGTACTGCACTGATCCCACAAATTGAACAGATGAATCAAATAGTGTTGCTGCTTTCTCCCACGACCCTGAACTTGTTTTACCCTGCGAGTGGTAATAACAGATTGCTTTGCTTGAACTTCCCCGCGTCGCTTTGTAGGATAATATACATCGTCTGCTAGTATTGAAATTTAATCAAATTAATCCCACACAGGATCAGCGCGGCTTCAGACAGAGTGATCAGAACATGCGACCAAGATGTTGCCAGGAACCGGATACGGTTTGACGAGAGAGTGTTTCATGATTTGCGTCCTCCGCCATTATCAACAACCGCTGTTGGTTTCTTATGGCAAGTTCACCGACCATGATTTTGGCACGAGCCGTAACGCTAGAACCAAGAGCCGTTACCAGCGCAGCGATGTTAAAACTTCTTCTGGGCGGTTCCGCCAGCGCAACTCTATAAAGCCCCTATTACATAGAAGTATACGAAAACGCCGGTTAACAAAGGCTTCACAAAGGATTCGCGACCGTGAAGCCATTGTTAACCGGCGTTTTCGTATACCGTATACTTATGTAATCGGGGCCTAAAAGTTCGAGTTCGCCAGCATTCGCCAAATCACCTGTAGGTCAACACCACAACCTTGATAAAACCGATAACCCTTCCATTTAGATATTCACAAGAAAATAAAACCAACCGATTGCCCATTTCCTGGCGATGCTTTGACATCAGACCTGATTGAATGGAGTCTGGTACAATTACTGCAGTATCCGACCAATCCACCTCTTCATCGCACTGCTTAAAGAGTTCGTAAATGGGAAATCGCCATTGGCTGGATCGATTTATTTAGGCCATCAGCGAAATCACCGTACTTCTAAGTTTAAATCATTTGAGTGAGGAGATACGGTCGTAAGTAGGCATCGGGCTCAATAACGAGAGAAAGGGATTGGAAGGGAGAATCGAATAAAGCCGGCCATTATGGAGTACTTGAGGAGTTGGGAAAGCAATGAGTTTGCTGTAAAAATCGACACGTATCAACATGTTGGCACATACTGTAACTGTTCATCAGCTGGGCCCATCTTAGGTTTCACAAAACCAAAGAAGACAAAATGTAGGCTGACGGCCGACGTTTCCCAATATACAATTTGAAAACATGGCAAGGCCGACATTAACTTCCTTGATCAATGAAAATAGATGAAGAGAGCAAAGTTTCAGGCACAGAAGTAATCAAACGCCTGTCTTCAAGAAAGCATTCCGCACATTCTTAAAGAACTTTTGAAATGTCTTCGCATTGATAGAAAGCAACTGATGTACCTCAGTTTCAAAAATCACAAAGGACATTTCTTTCAACGAACATCATTCATTCCTTTTTTGTCATCTGCTCAGTAATGCTTTCTGTTCTGAGCTGGACAAAGGACGACAAAACAGAGATTCTATCAATAATTTATTTAAACTGAAACCCAAGAAACTATCCGTTATTCCCTGTGGTTGAATCACGGCTGCAAAAATCTTTCTGAGTGACCATCAACCGGCCATAAAAGTGAGATTTTAGTTCTTTCCAGCGTCTCTGTTGCATTAAGTCTGTTCCCATTTTGTTCCGACCATGTTTTTTTCAGTTTGTTTCTTACGTGCCGTCAGAAACCAGGGATTTGAGGGCATTGACATATTTTTCGTGTCATGATAGTAAATGCAGCGTACGTTTTTGGTTGCAAATCAAATCGCATTTGGGTATTCAAACATTGACTCGAGAGTCGGGCGCCTGCTTCGACGCTGTCTCCAGCATTAGATTACTTTAACCCAGGAAAATTTGAAACCCAAAGAAACCGTAATGGGTCAAAGAATGTAGTCCTCTCCACCGCATCAAGGATGGCACTGACCGGAAATAGCCTCGCGATATCAGAGACGACCGGCGCCGATGTTGCCACTACTGTGCCTCTCTCCGAGAAGTCTAGAAGATTTCATTTGGATTCCCTCCGTGTACTCCAATATCTCACCATCTTCAACAACCTGTCTCTTTATCATAATTACAATAACTAAAGCCTGGCCTCAGAGGAACCCAGTTTCGTAATAATCGCCGAGAGTATGTCAAGAGGAATGATTAATGTGAAGCAATCTGTCATCAATCAGGCCGCTCTGAACAATATTCTCATCAGTGAACAGTAGACAAATCGTCAACGCTCGGTACTAACGGGACCGGAAGAACGAGCAATCAAACGCTGATCATTATTTTCGCATCTTTCGTCTGCTTATGTCTGTTGACCGGAAGTGATTTGGATGGTAAGGGAAATATTAGGATGCCGTCAGCGTAATTAGCTAAAACTGTGTTCTCCGAAGAACGCAGCACTATCTTTGCGAGGATCAGGAACCATTTGGTTCAATCAAGAATATATAGGTACATGTATACTTATATATTCTTGGTTCAATGTATCTTCCGTTCAACGGTTGCATATACACTGCTCCACATTTTTTGTCATTCTACCACCTGAATGTTTACAGAGCACACTCCATTTCCGGTAGCTTTTCCTCCTTTTACAGGAGCACTTTAGGGGAACGATCGGCAGACTGAGGCTGTTCTCCATGTAAAGCCACTTCCAAAACCAGAACCCCAAAAACGTCGTCAGCTATTCCGGGGTCATCCCCCTCCGTCCCGCCGGGATGACATAAATCAATTTCCGGGCTAATCTCCGCCAATAGTTTC
The DNA here is from genome assembly GCA_002633025.1 of Notospermus geniculatus. Classification (NCBI taxonomy): domain Eukaryota; kingdom Metazoa; phylum Nemertea; class Pilidiophora; order Heteronemertea; family Lineidae; genus Notospermus; species Notospermus geniculatus. The sequence continues at coordinate 576,530 of NMRB01000021.1, read as the reverse complement.
TACTCAATCAATTAGATATGGGCCGAAATCTGAGCGGCACCAAATAGATTAGGCTAATCCCAGACAGGAGTCCCAAAAGCTCTGGCTGCAGACATTTGCCCAAACTGAACAGCATCAAGTTAACCCCATAGTGACGTCAAAATTAATCACTGTCGGCAAATGGTTTCAGGGAATCGTCGACCCAAGGGTACATATATGAACTTTGCCTTCAAGTAATGCAAGACAGCTTTGTACATGTATGAAAGCCCAGAAGGCTCATCCCATTTTCAATCTCCAAGCTTCAACCCTGACTTCAATCTTCAAGCTTGAACTTACGATTTCACGAAAAGCTTGAAGATTCAAGCTTGAAGTTCGGGTTCAAGCTTGAAGATTGAGGTTCAGGTTCAAGCTTGAAGATTGAATTGTCCGGATTCAAGCTTGAAAACGGAAGTCCGAGAGTTCAAGCTTGAAGATTGCACATTGAACGAGCTTTCAGGGTTTTCGAAGCATTGCGGGTTGATTCCCTCTCACAGAAGTTGCAACCAGGATGATTTCGGATAATTCGAGATTTCACTGTCCTCTTGAGTGGCTGCCATGCAGTTCTCATTGGCAGCTTGGATATGTCCTCCATCGAGATACCTTCACACGTTTCCCTGAATTAAGCTTCAAACCCACCCACCACCCAGTGATCGAACGAATTGACCAAATTAGTCGCGGCCACTCATGGGCTTCCTCCCATCAGTCAAGCAATTACAGGCACCACGGCTGAACCATTGCTGCGGTAATTATCCGATGTTGGTATCATCTACTTGAGTTTACTTCGTAATGTACGCCGAAACGGTCATTATAACGCTCTTGCGTTAACTTTGTCGACTGCCCTGGAATCTGCCGGAGACCCTTGATGACAGACTTACCAATCAATTACATGTACTAGTTTCAGCAAGAGGAGACCGTGGCTGTAACATGTGTCTACCGATGGATGTTTCACCACAAGGTTGTGGTACAGATGCGTACATCTTGTGCATTTTCTGTGGTCAACTATCAACTGGACCCGGCTGAGAGCATGATGTGTGGGCGAGCTCATTATGGACCACTGTATGTGGACACGGTAACAATATTTCACGGGTAATTCGGAAAGGCCACCATGTGTTCAAAGGCAATGGCAGGTGGACTTAAAAGTTCCATTACTACTAATTCGATTTCGTTATCTTGTAAGTCACGAAACTGGCATTGAAATTACAGTTAAAAGAAGACCCTCGATGGCTATTTGTTCATTCTTCCCGTGTTTTTTTGCCTCAACATGAAATATCAAAATGGTAATGCCTGTGATAAAAAAGTGCTTGCTGAGACAAGGGGCCAATCGCTTTCTGCCAGTAGTGCCAACTTGATCAGGATTATTAGTCAATCAACACTTCTGAATTCTTTCCTGCCGTATGATTGCTAACTTCATCTTCATAAACGATACCTGCGAGTGGTGAACGACCCGAGAATGTCCCAGTTGGCACTTAATCCCTCGAAACTGGTACTAATTTCCTTTCGTTGCCAAAGAGAACGGAATTAGCATACAGCCGTTTCCTTAAAATGTATTGAAAGAGAATCACTCAAAGCATATGAGGAAAATTTATTAGAAAATGAAAAACTGAAAGAAGTTGAAATATTGGTGAAGTGAAATGTCAAGAGTTCAACTCATTAAAACAAATAGTTCAGCATAAACATGATAAAGTGGCTTCATACTGGCGGTTATTAGTTTACACGGGTTGCTTTGATCACGTCATATCTCGCGCCGTTCGATATTCGGCGGCATAAACTCAGGTTTTATAGGAGGAAAAAACGGAAATAATGTTGGTACAACACACTGGGCATGCATAATGAATCTGCAGAGGGCTGCGAGTGTTTGTTTTCGCCTCGAGTTGAATCCAAAAACCGTCGAGCTTTGAGCTGTGAAACACCGACAAATTTGTCACGTACTTGTCCTGCTGCTTGGAAAACAGCACGCTATTGCAATCAACTCCTTGAGCTCTCTATTGGAAAAACGAGGGAAAAACTCCAGCTTGACACAAAACAAAGCGATGGGATAAAATTTAATCGTCAGTTTCCTCTTTGAGCGATGTTGGCTGCATATCAAGTGGTTCAGTGAATCAATTTTTTTGTTTGAAGTTCTCTTGGTTCGGTTGAAATCGTGTCAGTGCACAGTGCACTGCAATGGTAGTTGCATATGAAAGCATGGATCACGTTCGTTGAACACGCTCAACATATCCAATGCTTCGCCATTTTGTAACGTCCATGCCAAAATTTTGGTCAATTCGTACAACATAAGCCCTCTTTACACTACATAAAAAACCCGTGTCGAACCCGGGTTTTTTCTGTCCACACCTGTTAAAAACGCGGTGTAATAATCCCCTCCGAGCTCCAACGGTTTTTGGAGGGTTTAATTTAGGTCCCCGTCACAAAATTTGAGTAGTGTTGACAGGCACCGGGCCTCAGGAGGGATTTTTCACAGCCGGGCTACACCCGGGTGTCAAAAAACCCGGGTATTTCAATGTAGTGTAACCACGGCTAGTATTGTATGAAAACTACAGTTATGTCACAATCCCTCCGGTGCATATGTAGGTTTTGTTAGAGGAAAGTAATATTGGTTAGTATTCATAAACACTCGTTCTTCTGCTACAGTTTTGCACAGAGACGGCAATGTGAATGCACTGTCATGACTGTGTCTAGTTTGTAGAAGCACCACATAGCCTTCATGAATTTTGTCTAGCTTCTTTGCTTTGTGGTTTACATCTGGGACCATATTTATGAAGCCTTCGCAACTGCNAACGATACCTGCGAGTGGTGAACGACCCGAGAATGTCCCAGTTGGCACTTAATCCCTCGAAACTGGTACTAATTTCCTTTCGTTGCCAAAGAGAACGGAATTAGCATACAGCCGTTTCCTAAAAATGTATTGAAAGAGAATCACTCAAAGCATATGAGGAAAATTTATTAGAAAATGAAAAACTGAAAGAAGTTGAAATATTGGTGAAGTGAAATGTCAAGAGTTCAACTCATTAAAACAAATAGTTCAGCATAAACATGATAAAGTGGCTTCATACTGGCGGTTATTAGTTTACACGGGTTGCTTTGATCACGTCATATCTCGCGCCGTTCGATATTCGGCGGCATAAACTCAGGTTTTATAGGAGGAAAAAACGGAAATAATGTTGGTACAACACACTGGGCATGCATAATGAATCTGCAGAGGGCTGCGAGTGTTTGTTTTCGCCTCGAGTTGAATCCAAAAACCGTCGAGCTTTGAGCTGTGAAACACCGACAAATTTGTCACGTACTTGTCCTGCTGCTTGGAAAACAGCACGCTATTGCAATCAACTCCTTGAGCTCTCTATTGGAAAAACGAGGGAAAAACTCCAGCTTGACACAAAACAAAGCGATGGGATAAAATTTAATCGTCAGTTTCCTCTTTGAGCGATGTTGGCTGCATATCAAGTGGTTCAGTGAATCAATTTTTTTGTTTGAAGTTCTCTTGGTTCGGTTAAAATCGTGTCAGTGCACAGTGCACTGCAATGGTAGTTGCATATGAAAGCATGGATCACGTTCGTTGAACACGCTCAACATATCCAATGCTTCGCCATTGTGTAACGTCCAAGCAACAATTTTGGTCAATTCGTACGTATTGTATGAAAACTGCAGTTGCATGTATGTCACAATCCCTCCGGTGCATATGTAGGTTTTGTTGGGGAACGTATAATATTGGTTAGTATTCGTGAACACTCGTTCTTCTGCTAGTTTGTAGAAGCACCATATTAGCCTTTATGAATTTTGTCCAGCTTCTTTGCTTTGTAGTTTACATCTGCTAAGCAACGTTCGGACCAAAACTTTTATCCTTATGAGGGACAGTCGTATGCACCCTAACTAGCTACCTCTCGACCAATTCCCTTTAGGGTGATTAGAGATGACCTAGCAATATTTGCCGGTAAATCGTCAGATGCTGGTGATGCCCCTGCCCGCTGAAGCGGCAACAGGTTAGTATGCCCCTGAGCAAACAGAATCGGCGAGGGATAGCCAATAATGTTCCACGGGAAACCGAGTGAAACCAGCAGCCCAGCCGCGGGGAGGAGGAACGGCATTTTTTTCCCTCTAAACAATTTACGTGATATAGGTATGCATACTGTAATCGCAATTACTTAATTGCGTCTGGCGTAAGTAAATAAATTATTTTTTCTTCAGTGCTGTTACAGGAACAGCCATCCGAAACAACCTGAGGCATTGGGATATGATTAAAAGTAGCAGACTCTATCGATGGAGTATGACTGCGGTGCAGGGCCGGGACGTGGGTGTGTTGTGGAGGGAAGCTTCCTCGAGGCCTACCAGCCTGACTGACCTGTCGCTGGTCCTAACCAAAACAATCCTACGGTACTGGGCGGTGTATTCAAGGTGTCCATGGCTGAGGATACCATTTTCGTTTGCGATGTTCAAGGTGTGAAACAAACCTTCTGATTTGAACAGGTAGTCCGCTTTTAAAACAAGTTAAATTGAAGGGTCACTGAAATCGTGATTTAAAGGATCGTGAAATTGACAAGTACAACAAGTGCTACGACATCAGTATATCACTAAAATTGTCTGACTGTCATGGAAACTGGTGGCAAGAAGACCAGCAAAAGTGCACGAGGTCACGAACCCCTGCAGCCACCATGAGGACATCAGTGAATAGATCACAATCGAGTGAAATGTACCCAATGTGAGGTCTATAACGACCAAGTGCTGTGAGATTAGTTCATTCCGAGCCATAAAACCCCCACATGCCAAATACCATTTAATTTCATGCATTGCCATGGCGAAAACTGAATGCCTATAAAATTGGATCTATTAGGGGTATGCAAGTCATTTAGCTCTATTATGTCATTTGTAGCTAATGTCCATTGCAGCACAAACTCCCGCACGTACGATTTATTCCAATTAACGCATTGGGCATGCAATTAGTCAGGGATACATGTCCATTACATGTAATTTTTTATGTAATTTCACCAATTCCCCAACGATATTCCCAAGGGAAGGCATCAAGAGTGGAACATCCACTCCCGAGTTTCACCATTGAAGGTCAGGCACTCGATTGTTAACCTTCTCAAGGCTTGTTGTTGTGGGGTTACCAAATTTGCAGTTGGACAAGATCATTTGACTGAAGTACCATTCTTCCTTCTGCTGACCAAATGTTGACTGTATCTATTAATGTCACATCTTCGTCTTAAAAGCTCCAACATGCAAGAAATGAGGAGGCGATTTGAGTGTCAACATTCACGTTCGTTTCTACATCGCAGTGACGCAATGCATTATGTAGTTCTAGGTACATAAATGTAGCCGCCATTGGCATGCATTTCAACATGCACGTAAGAATTAACACCCAGTTGAAACACAGACTTTCTTGTATTTCTAGGCAGACGATTGCTGGCAAACGTCGACGCAATGCATGGATCAAAAGGTTCATAAGCTGCAGATAGAACTTCAAGGCTTTTCTGCTGAAGTGGTGCAATTACCACTGACTATAGTCCCGCCGTGTACTCTCTGCCCACTCGCCGTTACACTCGCCTCTGACTCCACTTGGTCATGCCGAGACGGTTCAATTGGCAGAACTTCCGGTTCGATAAATGCACTTTCAGTGAAGTGAAAATGACGACGATTGATTTCGCTTCCAATGATATTTCTTGATATGATCTCCTATCGTTTATTGATTTCTTTAAGAAGCGTTATTGACAGTTATGTCCTTGGCCGATTAGTGTCACTGATACCGCGGTAATATCATCAATTCGCAATGCATTTGTGGCCAAATCGCTGAAGACGTTCGAATTTGAGGAGAGTGGCTGTATCTATTCGACAAGAATTCTCAAATGTTTTGTTGTCGATTCAATCGGAAGTGCTGAGCTTCCTTTAACCCTTTCAGTGATATTTGGCTTTTTCCATCAGGGCCGAAGCCAAAGCATTATTGCTCTTGGTAAGTACGGAAGAGGCCATCTCAAGCTATCTCAAGTTCTTCACTTGGATGCCGATGGGGTCTTTTACTTGCCCTTTGAACATGTTGAAAGGTACAAGGTATGTATAAGGCATCACGGCTCATTGTTGCATGCGACAGATCCTTTCACAAGCCAACACCTGCCGAGTTGGGAGGAGTTTTGGAATCAGACACTAAAAGTAGACATCAGGTGATATAGAAACGCTAAATGCCTGAGTTGATCAAGAAATTTATGACATGAGGGAAGCCATAGAACATGCATAAACATGTAGCTAAGAATGTTGAATGTCTTTTATTCAAAGTAGGCTATATTTTGTTCGTAACAGACATTAGAACAAGTCGAGGCATCAGATGAAATCCGGCAATTGGTTATTTACGAGGGTTTTTGTTTAAAATATAGACTCATAATAATACCGTACACTGTGATAGTCAGATCAAATCTAATAAACCATTTTCAAAAGAAAAATGCGCTGAGCTAACCATAGATCAAACTTAATGAAGCGGCGCTATCTCCAGGGTTATCCTTCATGATAAATCTTAATTATGCTCGGAACTAATTGCCTGCGGAGTTGTCATGTGTCGGCAACAAACTTAATGAAAATTTGAATCCCTCCTTGTCACTTTGACAACACTTTCCCGACTATGCTCATAATTCATGAAGACATTATGTTGGACGTGGACATCAAAGTGAATATCTGAGGCCACGGTATGATACTGCGGAGAAGCACAGCAAGGGACACAGCAGTGCTGATCAAAAGAAACCCTTCGCCGTCGTCTGTCTGTTGTCCGGTTGGTTCCCGCTGCTTCGGTAGATATTTTTACCCTTTCACACTGAGATGCAGACGCTCATGTCGTGCTTGGCTAGCTTGTCGCCGCACCCTCATCAACCTGGTCACAATCAGAATATTTGGAATATTTGAGCAACGATGGCAGATTTCTAACCGACAGAGAAAACCACGCCATGTGTCAGAAAGCAATATTCGATCCGATCTCACGAAAAACCTGAACCGTCAAGCCAAGCCGTTGTGTCTTTGGGATACCTATCTAACAAACAACACAAGTACATCATTTCAACGCAAGGTAGAGTACCACACCAGATGAACACAAAAAAACTACAAATAAAAATGTAGAACACCTTCAATTAGGATCTGAGTTCCATTGGTAATTTTCAATTTCCTTGCGAAGGACCCAATGCCAATGGATTCCTCACCAGCACCATGACGGCGTAGACACCACCGTCAACACTGCCCATGCAACTCTTCATAACCAATCACCGATAAGCGTGTCTGGTTACCGTTCAGACGGAAAACATCCACTCCGTTTATACCTCAATTTGTCAAATATTCCTGAGACGGCTGGGTTGGACAGAGATTTATTCGATCTTGTTGGGGTCCACTTCACTGAGCCGAGCTTTATCTTCTTACTTCGCCAATCCCAGAAAAAGGATTTCGTGTCCTCGTCGGTTGAGATGGCTAACAACCCCGACATCGAATGATCCCTTGGGTTTTCTCCGTGTGATAGATAACTTAGAAAGAGTGTGACCATACTTTGGCGGAATACGTACACCGTCCTCGACCTGGATTGGTTTCTCGCAGCAGGAACTTGGACGAGGAGACCTCATTTACTTCGTATGGGTCTTGGGCCAATCCCCCTTGGTCCTATACTTCATAATTTGCAGGCCATTTCCTCCAGGATGACTGATGACTTGAACAAACATTGTCAGTTGCAATCCGCGTCATTTTTCTTCTACTTAAGTCGACGGCAGCCCTTTTGGCTTACTCCAGTGTTTTAGGATTTGTGTTCCTATCATATCGAAATTGGTCATGCTTGTACAGAATGCGAAAAAGGTACGATACGAGTCTTCAGGGTATTACCAAAACTATATAACACCAACGAATGTCCACAGAGAATTCAGTTGTTTATCATTCCTAATAGGAAAAGGGAAGCTAGTACAGCCTAGTCTCCCTCCGCAGGCGCTAGTATGTTCTCCTCACTCACTCCGCGCCACACAACTTTTGAAATGGAAATTGATGATGGTATTGAAGAGACTGCTTGTAGCGTCTTCATGTAGATACGGCTTCGTACTCTGCATGGGACTACAGCTACACCAGATATCGTCAACGGGGTTCAATAACCGCTAGTAATGTCACCAAAACAAGGTGTTAATACCATTTCCGCACCTTGTGTCACAGCTAACCACGCAAAATTGAGTGATGTCGTACAAAGGATGCTCTGCGGTCATTTCCATCTATTAACACGACGTTTGTCTCTATATACAAACAGGGAACAGTTATTGACATGCTATATCTCGCTTCATAAATTGTTCATTGCGTTCCTGGAGAACCTGGCCGGCGAAGCTGTACAAGGTGGCGTGCTGAGGTATACACGTCTGTAGATCACTTGAGTCAGATGCTGGCTTGCTTTGTTTTTTTCTTTTGACCGTAGATAAGGAATTCACACACCATATCCAAACCCAAAAGGACCTTCGTTTTCATCACTGTCGTTTCACCACTGCGCCATTCTGCCTTCAACCTCAAAGACCCACTTCCAACTTCCTGCACCTACCACGAGGTACCCAAAGCCTGCTTAAAATACTACAGATCAAGTTCCCACTATACCGCTGTAGTGGGTTCTTGCTTTGGCTAAACCCACTACAACTGTTTTCCCCATGCCACGCGGTTTCCGGAGATCTTGACACACACAGTGACACGACCTGTTAGTCCAGGCCTGATGTATGAACACGACTCCGCCTGTAGAAAGTTCGGTCCTTCGCCGCTAAAATGAAGTAGATCTGAGTAGAGTCACATCCAGGCCAGTAACATTTTGTCACTTGGTTTTTAGAAGCTGATGATGTATATGTACGTACGTACAATATTCTACCGCGACCCAGACCATGAACCAGTGCATCTCGCAGCCGAAATGTTCATTGCGAATCGAGGCACGTCCTCCTAATGGGGTCTAACGGCCAGATATACCGCCAACAGCGGCCACGGAAATTCGAAGTGAGTGATGTATTGCCGAATGGACGAAACTAGCCGTGTTTCCTCTATAAGAATTGATCCGCGGGCTTCTAGACAAGTTTAATAATCATGTCGCGACACTTCACGTTGGGCTCGAAGACCTCTGATACTGCTGATATTCCGAGGAACACACCTATAAGGTTGACTGACATACCAACTCGTAAAGTACCGGTACTCAAACCAGAAACAACACGGAAAGGAGAGCAGTATGATGTAGGAGATATATTAAGAGAATAGAGTAAGAGGTTGGTTGTCTCTACGACGATGGCTGAACAATACAATCATACTTTTTATGGGCAGGCAGGACAGGTGTCCGCGGACCTTGCCCTCAAGCTGAGCTACTTATTCAGCAACAAATGGGATAAAAAGACTCCATTAAGTACATTGCATTCATTACCAAATGGCGCCATAGCACCTCCATTAAGAACACCCGCTCTTAGTCTTTCTGTATCACAGGCGTACATGTAGTACATCCATTATAGCACCTTCTCTTCATCTCGATACGTTTCCCTAAAATATGCGGACATCACCTCCTTATGGGGAAACCGCTTAGAGGGAACAGAAGAAAATCATTTACGACAAGAAAACAGAAATTACTGAGACAGAAAAGAGCCCAATGCGATTACTGGTCTTCTTTTTATGTGGCACTCTAACCCATGCATGAACCCCTGGTGACAGACAATACGATCAGACCCACAAATGACAACATTATCTACCTCATCAGTTCCGTAACAAGACGGAATGCAATCAGTGACCAATACGGCGATATTCTGTGTTTCGTAAATAATTTAGCCCAAGGAACGGTAAATTTAATCCCAAAAGAACCCCAGTCTAGCGTGCATCTAATGGCGTTATGGTTTACGAGCGCCGAGAACGCTAGGCGGGCTCTCGTTTACAGCACATCTAAGTGGATCGTACAGAAAAAGCTGCTTCGCCTGCTGTCATCATCACGCACTAGTACGGGAACTCGAGGAGGTAATAAGACCGATAACAACTGTATATGATCGTGTAAATACAATCATGCACTCGGGGGAGACTCTCTCCTCAGGGCAGTTACGGCTGAGATCCCAACCGGGGACACAGGAGGGAGCGACCATTAAAGAGAGACACTAAGACAGACTCGTTCAGCACTCTATCAACTTGGGACGAGTTTAAGTGTCTCTCTAGAATATGGTATGAATAGCAAGTATCACAGTATGGAAATATCTCGCAATATAGTTATGTAGATATGTATTGAGTATTGGCACTAGGAGGCCACCACATTGGGTTAGCTAGAGGAAGAAACGAAGTTTGGGAAATTTGCATCATTGCCATGTCCCTGGTGTCCATAAGAGAGGTCTGAGGAAAGCAAGGATTTGTTAGTGTCAGGAAGATGTTTCAGGTACGCTAATGTGCTGATTGAAGCTTCTGCAAGTGCCCTCTCCCCTAATGAAAATCTCAGACACCCACTTGTAAAGTGATCTTATTCCTTGAGGCTGACTGTTGGGAATGAGCAATCAGCTTGTTGATCAGCTCGGGTCGGATTAAAGTGTTGGCTTTGTGGCCTGGCAGTTGGAGTTGGTGCTACTTTGTTTCTACCGTGCATTTACCAACTGCAAGGCCTACAGATGCTTAGATTTGGTGAGGTTCAGATATATACCAAAATCGCAGTTTCACGGTCGGGTCCAGCTTCTCCTGTTGGTGATGGTCGGCATTGCTGACAGCACAGCAGCAGGGTGTTGACATCTCCGCTTTTGATACGATAACGTTGGAGGTGGAGGAGCTAGATGCCGCCGTGGCAACAGCCAGATCTCTCCGAACTAACCACTGCGATTTTAGTGTATTGCTGTCCGTAAAAAGGATACACCGTCTTTTTCCTGTCGCAGGAATTGCCAACCAGTTTATTCATCTGTACTTGTTTTTCTTATATTTACTGCAAATATCTAGTTTCCCAATTCCTTTATGGCAACATGTTCGTTTCTGTTGATCACAGGCCAGACGGGATCCGGACAAACACACGTCGGTAGTCCTTCTCATAGAAATTCATTGACATTGCGGCGCTGTGCAAATCAAATTGACCAGACACTAATAAAACAAAGAAATCAATCCATTGTCCCTCCTCCCGGGAATTGGCTTGATTGCCCGGCTGGATTAAATCTATCGATTCCATCATAAGTGAGCAACTCTGAAATGAACAACAGAATACAAAAGAACGGAAGTTTCCTACACAAATCACCACCAACAGTAAATTGGTTTTCGATCCTTTGGCTGGGACAGATCAGGCGATACGATTCGCGAGGCAACAGGTCAAAAAGATAATAAAATCTCGGCGAATGGGTTCCTTTCATATCGGTCTTTTGGTCTCGTATCCCGGGATAACCATCAAGTTAGTGCAGACTGACCCGGCACTGCCTGAACCTTAACTCTATTAGGCTACTACGGCTGAAGAGATCAAGAAGATAACGCCACTAGTGACTAGTGACAACTCCTCTCTCTCACTCGGATCAAGGAAACGGCCATTTCAGAACGTGTCGTTCAGCATGACGGAAGATTTGATATCTGGCCTTGAACCAATCGATTCCCGTCTGTGAGTTTCATCAAAGCATGCTATCCTCGCGTTTGTTCGCCTATTAGACTCGGCTTCATGAACGCGTGAAAATATTGATGAAATAATCCACATACATTCCTATATATCTCTGTGTAGAAATCTTCCTGGCAGTGTTTCGCTTGGCCAGTTTCTTTTTATATACATGTACATGTATATCTGGGAAACCGCTTGTCTTATCATTGTTCTATTTTGCATGAAATAGCTACAGCTTTTCTTGTGGAAACTCAATCACATGGTGGTAAATACTTTATCCCCGCCTGCATAATATCGATCTGTCATTATACGCGCCAAACGCCTTCCTATTACGCAAGAAATGGTGTTACGTCATCGTTTTCTCGCCATTTTTCATCTGCATGCATACACAAGTATAATGCCTCAGACCTCACCAAGTACAATTGCTCGTTATCAATTTCATACTACGCCTAATCCGTCAGACACACAATGCAATGTCCTGACTCGAGCCATTCAGCAAGCCGAGAAAGATTCAGGGGATTAAGGTTCCAAAGTGTTTCATGTTTTAAACGTTGTATAACATGCGTGGTGACAAAACAAGTGCATTGATGGCAGTTCCAACAGCGGCGTAGATGGGAAGATCCAACACCGTTCTGGTGGGAAATCGGCGAAGACTGACCACGGACTAAATGCATGTAGTGATTGACACACAACGGCAAGTGGTCAGCTGTCATTCAGTGGTGATTGAAAAGTGGTCAGAGAACAACGTGGCTAGCCGTTATGAAACTTCGACAAGTTTGCCTGAAGATGAAGTTTACTCCCATTCCATTATTGATCAACACGCATCAACAACCCAGTAGTAAAGTCTCGTCCTTGCCTTGAATTATACATGGCAATCACGGCCTCTGATCTTATGGTAATTATCACGGAATGTCGTATTATCAGATCGCGTGCGGTCACGAACTACATGAGACTGACACAGGTTAATCACAGTCAAACGTCATCAGAACATGCAAAAGAAGGGAATGCATCAGTTTAAAGACGTCTTTCTTGCCAGTCGCTTGGGAAGTGGCATCTGTAGCCAATCATAGTGACATTGATAGAATGAAGACGGTCACGCCATATTCTCCTTTGTCTCAAAGTGTCCAAGGTTGTCTACATATCTATATATTGTGGGTTGAAGGGCCGGTTCTTCAGCGGGCTATGGGATGATATGGACACCTGACAGGGTCGGGCTTGCTTGTCTTTGCGCAGATGGTTGATGGCAATGTAATGGTGAATTTTTGTGTCTCTCTTGCATGTATTCCAATAATTTTCAGAAATTTGGTATCTTCTCAACATAAACTTTGGTATTCTAACCTTCAAAAAGATGGCAATGGTTAAAGAATGGAACTATCTTGAGACGTAAGGGGAAACAAAAAACAGATTCCCCTATCATTACCCTATCTTCTCGAAACATTGCACACGTACAATTTCGTACGTGCCCGATTGCCGCATAATCACACTTTGCCCTTTTGGAAAACGATCCAGAAGTTTTTTTCTTTGCTGACCATTGTAGTACCTAACATAATTTATTGATACGACCGTGTACCCTCCCGTGCTGAGTAAAAAGCAGGAGGTGGAACACAAAAACACCATCAATTATTCTGCATGTATGCCAGCACCCGTTGATTAAACAGACCTCCCAGCCAAATATATGGTCGATTACTTTTGATTAGCTTTACTAGCGGACAATCATCATTTATAACCAAGGAATTGCCTTTCTAATCAACAATCCTATGACAGCATTCGTTCTGTGTGCATTTCTCCGATGCGAAGATATTCGGCGAGTCTTGGGCTTTAGCGGCGAAGTCTGAAGTGGAAGCAGCAACACGTACCACATCTGTAGGAGGAAGTTCCTCGACCCTTAGTCCCACCCTCAAAAGTGCGCTTCTCTGGGACAACCAAGACCTACTTATGACATAAGGCATTCGACAACAAAGCATTATAATGGTGAAAATAAGTCTAACTCTTTCTCGCTTCAATTACAGAAACTTCACAACTGAAGCCCTCTCACCACTTTATTACATCAGATCTACCCCAGTACTTGTTTTTGTCTACATGGAGAACAATCCCTTGACAATCGCCTAATTTTCCTGACAAGTACAGTGACAAAAGCAATTGTATTGTTGCCTGTCATGTTCCGGCAGGGAACTTTCTCACACCACTCTACGCCGGAGGGCACAATCGGATATGTAATAGGAACATCGATGCATGCTGTCAGTATTAACCAATTTACCTTTCTATCTCTTCCAGTCAAAGACATTGGAAGGATTTGACATTCAACGGAAGCAGCCGCTCAGCTTATGTTCCATCCAACTGACACGTTTCCTGGTGAAACCATTTGAATGTCGAAATGCTGGTTTGTCGATTCGCATTAGCGATGGTATGTAACACCAGTAGCATCACCTTTCGCCGGTAACGCTGTGTGAAGCTTACAAAAAACATCTTTTTCTGGTGAGGTCTTACCATTGTACATTTGTACGTACTGCCCGTGTGTACGTATCAGACATTGTGGCGTGGGTGTAGCCTACTTGTTTCAAGATTCCGCACCCGAGACGACGCTCAAGGGACTCGGAGTATTACCTGTGATAAATTGGATTACTGAGGCAAGGGATTTACCCGTCTATGCCCTAGTGGAATCGAACTATCCTCGCAGAAGTACCAAAAATCATTAAAATGTATCCAAGAACAAGCAAGTCTTTAAGAGCGAGCTGCCTTGACTCAGTTTACTTCCCCTGGATGAGGTCTTCTTCAGCAGCGGGCTGAACAATCTCATAAGAGTACATGTTCATTGCAATTGCTTGAAGTGTACGCTCACTAATGAATGGATCCATGTATTGTACATTTCTCATCATAGCGGATCTCATCAAGGATCCTTCGCCCGAGGAAAGGAAGAGCTTCGGGATTGTGATATAATACGGGGCTTTGATGGAGTCATGCGCTATCAAGTGTGTGTATATCGTTACTATTGTCAGGACTGTCCCCGTGGTAAGCTAGCAAGACTGAGATGGAAGCGATGACCGAAATCTTAGACCGTTCTTTGTAAATATACGTTGAAAAAATGCATTAGGACAATGGAAAAAGATCATTCATGCAAAAA
>NMRB01000021.1:493429-561622 GCA_002633025.1 Notospermus geniculatus | reverse complement strand
TCATCAGAACATGCAAAAGAAGGGAATGCATCAGTTTAAAGACGTCTTTCTTGCCAGTCGCTTGGGAAGTGGCATCTGTAGCCAATCATAGTGACATTGATAGAATGAAGACGGTCACGCCATATTCTCCTTTGTCTCAAAGTGTCCAAGGTTGTCTACATATCTATATATTGTGGGTTGAAGGGCCGGTTCTTCAGCGGGCTATGGGATGATATGGACACCTGACAGGGTCGGGCTTGCTTGTCTTTGCGCAGATGGTTGATGGCAATGTAATGGTGAATTTTTGTGTCTCTCTTGCATGTATTCCAATAATTTTCAGAAATTTGGTATCTTCTCAACATAAACTTTGGTATTCTAACCTTCAAAAAGATGGCAATGGTTAAAGAATGGAACTATCTTGAGACGTAAGGGGAAACAAAAAACAGATTCCCCTATCATTACCCTATCTTCTCGAAACATTGCACACGTACAATTTCGTACGTGCCCGATTGCCGCATAATCACACTTTGCCCTTTTGGAAAACGATCCAGAAGTTTTTTTCTTTGCTGACCATTGTAGTACCTAACATAATTTATTGATACGACCGTGTACCCTCCCGTGCTGAGTAAAAAGCAGGAGGTGGAACACAAAAACACCATCAATTATTCTGCATGTATGCCAGCACCCGTTGATTAAACAGACCTCCCAGCCAAATATATGGTCGATTACTTTTGATTAGCTTTACTAGCGGACAATCATCATTTATAACCAAGGAATTGCCTTTCTAATCAACAATCCTATGACAGCATTCGTTCTGTGTGCATTTCTCCGATGCGAAGATATTCGGCGAGTCTTGGGCTTTAGCGGCGAAGTCTGAAGTGGAAGCAGCAACACGTACCACATCTGTAGGAGGAAGTTCCTCGACCCTTTGTCCCACCCTCAAAAGTGCGCTTCTCTGGGACAACCAAGACCTGCTTATGACATAAGGCATTCGACAACAAAGCATTATAATGGTGAAAATAAGTCTTAAGCCGCCCATACACGGCGCAATATTATTGCACAATATGGGGCCCAAATGGGTGGTCGTGTGCTTTTCGCATGATGGGTAGAAGAAAGAGTGGCAATAATATTGCACATTGTGATCCTCATATTGTGCAATAATATTGATCGTGTATGGGCCGCTTAACTCTTTCTCGCTTCAATTACAGCAACTTTCACAACTGAAGCCCTCTCACCACTTCATTACATCAGATCTACCCCAGTACTTGTTTTTGTCTACATGGAGAACAATCCCTTGACAATCGCCTAATTTTCCTGACAAGTACAGTGACAAAAGCAATTGTATTGTTGCCTGTCATGTTCCGGCAGGGAACTTTCTCACACCACTCTACGCCGGAGGGCACAATCGGATATGTAATAGGAACATCGATGCATGCTGTCAGTATTAACCAATTTACCTTTCTATCTCTTCCAGTCAAAGACATTGGAAGGATTTGACATTCAACGGAAGCAGCCGCTCAGCTTATGTTCCATCCAACTGACACGTTTCCTGGTGAAACCATTTGAATGTCGAAATGCTGGTTTGTCGATTCGCATTAGCGATGGTATGTAACACCAGTAGCATCACCTTTCGCCGGTAATACTGCGTGAAGCTTACAAAAAAAACATCTTTTTCTGGTGAGGTCTTACCATTGTACGTACGTATTGCCCGTGTGTACGTATCAGACATTGTGGCGTGGGTGTAGCCTACTTGTTTCAAGATTCCGCACCCGAGACGACGCTCAAGGGACTCGGAGTATTACCTTTGATAAATTGGATTACTGAGGCAAGGGATTTACCCGTCTATGCCCTAGTGGAATCGAACTATCCTCGCAGAAGTACCGAAAATCATTAAAATGTGCCCAAGAACAAGCAAGACTTAGAGCGAGCTGCCTTGACTCAGTTTACTTCCCCTGGATGAGGTCTTCTTCAGCAGCGGGCTGAACAATCTCATAAGAGTACATGTTCATTGCAATTGCTTGAAGTGTACGCTCACTAATGAATGGATCCATGTATTGTACATTTCTCATCATAGCGGATCTCATCAAGGATCCTTCGCCCGAGGAAAGGAAGAGCTTCGGGATTGTGATATAATACGGGGCTTTGATGGAGTCATGCGCTATCAAGTGTGTGTATATCGTTACTATTGTCAGGACTGTCCCCGTGGTAAGCTAGCAAGACTGAGATGGAAGCGATGACCGAAATCTTAGACCGTTCTTTGTAAATATACGTTGAAAAAATGCAATAGGACAATGGAAAAAGATCATTCATGCAAAAACATTTTAAGTAGTAATGGAGATACCAGATACAGACACTCGTCGGAAGAATTCCCCTGCAAGGCGTTGACTAAATTAGTTGTACTGCAAGTCTAGTTAAAGGAACCTCATTGGGAAAAGGAGTTTCCAGATTTTGCCCTATCTCCCCCCCCCCAAATTATATCAACGTCATGCCCGTTATAATGGAGCGTTTCATTACATGGTAGAGAAGTTTTAACTCAAATAGATATCCAGGCGGCTAGCTTGGGTCTGATGAATGGGCCTTGTTGATATGAACTGACGTAATATGGAGAGATAGCTGACAATATTGATCCATGAATCTACGTCTCCTCCCCTGTTTATACCACAACATTAGTTTGATTTCCTATCAATTATATAGGAATAGCTCTATCACGAGGCGCTTGATAGTTTCGTGCAGTGTACTGAATTGATTGCATTAAAGGTGATACCTGTTTACCTGGAGGCATTTGAACACTTTTGTTCGGTGGGTTTTGACACTGATTCGATGAATTATGAGCCTGTTCAGCCCAGCAATGTCAGTATTGCAATGGCATTAGTTACAATGTGGCGGCTGGTGTGCAGAACACATGTACAGTAAAGCACATGATTAAAGCCCTAATACACGTTCTCTGCAAAATTTGCGTGCATCTAGGCCTTTGTATAGAAGATTCAGTGATTTTTTTTGTATCATCTCTTGTGAATGATCCCTGGATCATTCACCACTGTAGTAGCGGAAGTTTAAGACTTCTCCGGGCCAAATCAGACAGCCTGTATATGGACCGGCCGTATCTACGGTTGTTGGGTCGACAGTCATCACACCAGTGATCGAAGACTTTCTGACTGTCCGGGTCGTCCCGTGAAGAGAGAATGAACATCGGAAAAGAGGCAAAGCGGCTATCGGCCATAAAACACCTTCTGATATGTGTAAACAGACTGAATGCCGCTGTATGCCGCCGCTGTCGTGAGGTGATTGTGCACGGGTTTGGTTTTGCTCTGCAAAAGATGGAAGTACCCAACATGCCCAAGTGTGCACTTGGACACTTATTCTGACAGCATCTAATGGAGAGTCCAATGGTACAATGTTAGCTTCATCATTTATGTATCCGAGACTCAATAACGCCAATCTATATCACAGCTTGGACACAGAAGGTGATAAAGCATGCATAGTGTTGTCATTGATTGTGTAATGGAAGGTATCGAGCCAGTTATGTGCCAATTTATGCCATTAGTCACCAAGACAGCTAATGCCTTGATGGCAAGTATATCATCGACGAAATAGTACTGTTGACAGTGGACCGGTGGACCGGTAACGTTTTCTCCAGAATTCCCCATACCTCAGCGTTTCCATACAATAGACAGCTAGAGAGACCACGACTTTTCAAATGGGGAAATCACTCACTCTTGTTTTTCACCCTATGCAGTGTGGGGAAACACTGGGAAATGACAACACCGTCGTATTTTACACCGGGTTTTGCTCTGAACGAAGCTTCCACGGACAACATTCTAGCGTTTCAGTTGATATCAATAACAGAGCGCCGGCCATGATACACCGGCCTCCCTACTCTCGTCACATTCCTTTAATAAAACCCATGACAGTTTCATCAATACACGGACATCTATGTGCGTCGGCTTCAGTGTCATCCTCTCACCAACACGGGCTGTAAGCAATCCAATAACATCCACTGCAAACATCAAGCTCAAATGTTGAGCACGGGATATTTGTCTACCAAATGCTTTAGCAAAATGTATGAATTAATAATATTGCCATTGGAAGTCTCCAGACAGTAACACAGCGTCGACTGTACTGATGGATGTTAGTTATAAAATACCAATAGCACTGTCAGTGTCTCTGTGGGTTTGATGACGTAGAGTCCCTCAATACCATTTTGAACGTGAGGAGCGTTTTTAATATGAATCCTCGTTGCTGTACATGTATTAACAAATTAAAGTGATAATCAAAGGCATATCATTAGAGGATTAGAATGTTGGTAAGAGGTTAGATTTTACATGTACACTGTAAAAAGAAATAGGTAGAGCATACCCATGGCAATGGGTAAATTCCTTGTCCAATTTTTAAGCCCATTTCCCACGGGCCCGCTGTACCCATCATACGGGGACATAACTCGGAATGAGTTCAGTGGTCCCGCGTTGGTATGTGTACCCACGAGTCCGTACCCACAGTGTAAATGTCTATTCTTAGTGTTTTCCGGTATTGCTGTATTGCTGTCCTGATGACTTGACGCTGGAGACATGAGACAGACGATTATGAAAGATTGATAAAGTACATGAGTGCAAAAGATACTAATGGAAAAAGCGAATTACTGCGTCAGTTCCGCCCTAGCACCGTATCTAAATATGTACATACATGAAATTGACGGGAGAAGTGTTATTTTGTATGTCGAAGGGCATATCACGTCACTGTACACTACACAGACTACACTGCACAGAATGCCTCGCCCTTCTGAAAATCTTCCCTTTCCGATAGCTTCTTACACTGAGTATGCTCCATCATACGTAATATAGCTCCCTGTAAATAATAGTTGAAAGGCTGAGCAATAAGACTGCCATTAGAGTGACTCTAAAGATATATTCCACGTCACGGCCTACTTACTCTCGGCGTAACTTGTCAACTTAACGTCACCGTATCACCTGTTGGTTTCAGTCATTCATCTTCAGGAGATGTTATTGCGAATGCTGTCATATTGGTGTCCTATGAATCAATAACATGTAACTTGAGATATGCTG
This sequence comes from Notospermus geniculatus, assembly GCA_002633025.1. NCBI lineage: Eukaryota > Metazoa > Nemertea > Pilidiophora > Heteronemertea > Lineidae > Notospermus > Notospermus geniculatus. The sequence continues at coordinate 556,583 of NMRB01000021.1, read as the reverse complement.
ATATAGGTTTCAAGTGGCAATTTTTTCCTGAGGAATTCGAGTGGAGATATGTCCATTCTCAGGGACATATGTAGAGTGGTGTGGGCGGGGGCAAAGCAAACATCCCGGGCTACAAAAAACTGCAGTCTTATAATCTGTGATATAGGAGGTACGTATATAGCAGGTGCCAGGCAACCAACTTGAGTCAACTTGCTGAAAGTACATGATGTTTAGTAGAGTGGTGTGGGCGGGGGCAAAGCAAACATCCCGGGCTACAAAAAACTGCAGTCTTATAATCTGTGATATAGGAGGTACACGTATATAGCAGGTGCCAGGCAACCAACTTGAGTCAACTTGCTGAAAGTACATGAAGTTTATATCAGTGAACATGATGAAAACAATAAATACGTTTTTAAAATTTCGGTCGTTTCGTCATCATCAGTTGGGTCGGTTTGCCCTCAGCGCTGCAGAACCGTGTGCCTTTGCACTGCTCCTCATGCATACAACCCCCCTCCCCTGCAGGTATAGCGAGATACAGCCCTGATTCTTTTCTTCTTTAAACTAATTGTTCAGCTTGCGGTAAAAGCGTGACGTTCGATTGCAAATGTCGAAGGTACCTTAGGGTATGTAGTCTATAGCCACCCTGACACTTCCACGATTTTTGTCCCGCAATGCCGCGTAATGCGTCGTGGCAAGGCGTGCCATTTCGTTGAAGCCGCGTTTGCGCCCTGTTACGCACTGTCTACGCACTTGTTTACGCATAGGTTAAGTATTGTTCGCGCCGAGTTCGCGTAGTGTTCACGCATGGTTCACGCAAGTGGTACGCACATGGCACGATCATTGATGCGTGCCAAATTTTTGAACATTTCAAAATTCTCTCTACGACATGGCACGCACCCCCGCACCCTTCACGCACTCTTCAAGCTCGTTCCCGAAGACTTTAATCATTGGCACGCCAAACTGCGCGCCATTGCGGGAACGAAAATCGTGCAAGTGTCAGGGTGGCATATGTTTCAGGTGTGAAATAGAGACAGCTTGACGTCCCTCAGGAAAGGAGTACATCTCATTGCGTGCGATACCAAAAGCCATGGAAGCGTTCATACCATCAGATCCGTATGAACAACATGAAAATCACACCAATTACCCCAATCAGACACTACACAACTCAGACAAGCTATGTAGATAATTCACATTTATGTTTTTGGGTTTGTTTTCGCTAATCCCAAGCGGCTCATCCGTCTCAGTGTAATCAACGCGATAGGGCAATACAGCGTCGAGAGTAATAGAAATCCGAGAGTGTCATGCAATGTCGGTTTGATCTGACCTTGCAGTTCAGCTCAGAGAGGCTGATGCTATTTTTTCGCCTACAGCGCTTTGATATCTCTTCCCCGTTGGTACATCCCATCAAACTACAACGAGTCAGTTGAATTTTTGGACTTCTTTGTAATACAATATGATGGTATCGTAAAGGCTTATTCTGTCGGCATCGGTGGGACTGGAATAGTACTTCTAATCTATCACGAGTTGAGGATATCTGCCACTAAGGAATTCTTTAGAAACAACTCAGTCGAAAACGTATGTGAACAGATCAAGGCTGCACTTCTGTTGGTAACCGTCACTTAAATTACGTTCAATCAGCCATCTAAAGTGGGTTACCAAGAGCCCTACCGACAGATGTTTTGGTTCGAAGAACAACTTTGCTCTTACGACTCAAAGTGAAGTAGTTTGAAAAAGAAGTTAATGCAGGGAATGCGGCAGATGGTTCATCTTGAGAGATTTTAAAAGCTCCTTGAAGACAATGCCTGCACCGCTGTATTGGTACAATATGGCAGGATACACGTTATGCAGGGGCTGATCCAGGATCTAGCGAAAGAAGGGGGGCACCCCGACACTCCAGATTAAAATTCATGGCCAATTGCAAAGGTTTTCACAATTTCCTGCCGAGTGGTTAATTTTCAAAGATTTTCTTCCAAAAAGGGCACCAAGGCCGGATGGGCTCCCTCATATCCGCCATCGATGCCATGCGTATCTGCATGCACATGCTTTGTCAGTGTACTTTACATGCGCTCGGCACTTGTCGGCCTACACTAGAGTGCATCAAGGGATCCAGGCGATAGTGATGCAAAACAGTCGAAAGGTATTCCGGCGCTATCCATAAAATAAAAGATAGTCACTGATGGCCGATCAGATTAAAATTCTTTTTGCCTTATAGGAAATTCCTATAATTGATTAAGGTGTACTTCGTGTTTCCGCATATTGATCCCGATATTAAAGACGTTGTTGGCATTAGCCATAACATGAGCAGATACCTTGTAACCACCTAATGAATCATTGATCATTCTTGCTTTCAGGCGCTCGTTACTCGTGCTTTTGCCACATGAAGGTAATTAAAAGCATTATATCAGGATTGATGGCTAAAAACAATATGAAAACAACGTAAGCCGCATCATGCGGATGAATGACTTTCTTTCGCAGCCGGGACGCAAAAATGTACATTATTTTCTGTTAATATAATAGAGATCAGATCTTATTACGAAGTATGATTAATGAAGCGAGAAAGAAAGAAGCAGTGTTTGCGAAAGCGCTGTGGAAGTTGGATCGATCATAATGTAATAGTTGATTTTTGTAGCCGGGGTTTCATCATAACGCACTGCGCCAATTTTGGCACTGCGCAAAACATAAACCAACGGTGAGAAATAAATGCAGTTTTAAACGAGAGATTTGCTTGTCTGTCACAGATCTGCATATATCCGCACGCCATTATCTCGATTATTTTTTCTATCTATTTTCATCATCGAATCAATCTCAGATAGTGAGAGTTCGGTAATACCACCAGATGAAGAAATGTCACGGACGGATTGTCATGCTGCTCAACATAGCGTTTAGGATATCACAGAGTGATGGGTTTAACAGCTGTTTGCGCATAATACGTTTGTTGTGCAGTCAAAAATCGCAAGTTAAAATTAGAAGAAATAGGGAGTTTTCGCAAAGCCCCCGAAACGCCAACGCGAACGCCAACCTATTGTTCGATGCAACGAAGAGAGCACCGAACAAAAGCATAGACGTTCGCGTTGGCGTTTCGGGGGCTTTGCGAAAACTCTAATCTAAACATAAATGACGTCACAGGGCGACAAACGGAAAGAGTACATGTAGTATTTGGCTCTTTCTTTGAATATCAATATCGCCGCCTCACTTTCCGTTCTACCTCTCTACCCTGACCAACGAATCATGTTCTTGTGTTGCGAGGACAGTATTCGTCGACAGACCAGAAAGATACAGTTAACATGCAAACAGACTGTCGAAACGTTCTGCGCGTACACGCATACATGTATCATGTGCACAAGACAAGACTAACTTTCAGTTAATCGATTTTGAATGTGTTAAGTCTTGTCGCGGGAAGATATACATGTATCCACTAAGACAGGGAGGATAAGCATGGCTATGCGTAAGACGATCCTAACGTATTGTTTATATCAGTCACGTTGATACAACTGATCAGCACTCTGAACAGCTCAAACCTCCTAAATGAATGCGAAGGGTAGGTACCAAAAGGTATGCATGGTGTATATACCCGACCAGTAATCAAACCCGCGAGCTCAGGAGGTGACGGGTAGCAGTGTTGATATCACTCCACCACCAAGAGAGCCAAACTGCAGCGGATTTGGATTAGATTTTTTCACCAGGGCCGAAGCCAAAGCATTATTGGTCTGGTAAGCAAGGGAAAGGCCATTTCTTGCAACGAACGCATTTTCTTCACTTGGAAGGGATCTTTTACTTGCCCGTGCAAGGGTACAAGGTACAAGGCACCATGGCTTACTGTCCGAAGAGCCAGGGATGACAAATTCCATTTGGCCCAGACAGGAAAAGCTGGTGGTTAGATCTACCCTCAAAAAGGTGTACGAACAGTCCGATAACAACGTCACACACTTGCAACCATGGCATTATATATACGCGCGGTCTTATTGAAGATGGAAGCTGTGAGCACCCACTTCGGCTATCATTAACAGAATCACTTGGCACAGTATAGATGTAGCCATCCTTGCTAACCATGCATATTACATGTCCGGATAAATCAATTGTAGGTCGGTCTGCCCGGGGAGTTCGGCCTAACTAATACCCTCTCAATATCGACAGTAGTCAGCATATTCTCCTCGCTTCTGTACCTCATTACTGTCCTGTTGAAGTTCCAAGGCGGCCGTCGACAATGTACGGCTCATTATCACCATCATCGGTAGGGAAGGCTGTCATGAGAAGGGTGCTAGAAGTGAATCGAGCCATTTTCGGTAATGCATTTTTCAGCTACCGAAATCTTGATGTCCTCATATGTGTGGGCATTGTTAGTGAGGTGAGGTCAACAATGGCTGTTTTTCGTAATCGTTTCGATTACCAAATCCCTCCTTCAGTTCTACTTGGGTGTTGTTGAAGCAATGGTGTTCCCCACGTTCTCAGGCTATAGCATGATATCAAGTCAGGACTGCTTGGGGTGTTGAAGAAGGAATGGTGCTTCCTTTATCCTCGCATTGTTCCATGATATCAAATCAATTCTGCTCGGGTCGTTGTAGAAGGAAGGAGTGTGTTGCCAGCGTCCTCATGTTGTAGCATGTGATATCAAGTCAAGTTCTGCTCTGGATGTTGTCGAAGGAATGGTGTTTCCAACGTCCTCGCGTTGTACAGATATCCAAAAAACATCACAAAAACGACACACAGTACACATAAATCGGAAAGTCGTCGCCGAATATTTCGCACATTTTCGACCCCAAATTTTGGGGTCCACAATTTGCGAAATATTCGGAGACGACTTTCCGCGATTTATTGTGTCCTCGCGTTGTACCATACCATATCAAGTCAATTCTGTTCGAGATGTAGGCCTAGGCCTAGTAGAAAAAGTTTCCCCCGTCTTCGGTCTTAGTGTTCTTGTTTCTTCTGAATACAATAGGGAAATCAGCAGGCATAGGCCCCTGGTCATTTTTATGTGCATTAGTGCATACATGTAATGTAGGCCTACCTATGTGACAGTGCAGTGCTGTGGCAAGACATCACTTACATTGTACAAGAAACGCTCAAAGTATAGAATACAAAGTGTTGAAGCAAATGTCAGTACTGTGTGATGTATGGCGAAAAACAATCTTTTCCTAGAGTAATTAACGGATCTTTTATCGATTGAGACGTTGGTGTTTTCCATTTCTCATATACATATTCAATGAGAGTTGAAGCATGTGAGCATATGTAATGCATTTCCCAGTATCATGTAGCTAAACGTTCTTGAAGTGCACAGACCCGGTTCTACATGTATTTGCACATGTATCAGGCCTTCTTTGATGTTCACCAATTGAGCCATAGCGGTATACCTTTCGTTCAGCTTTGTCTCAACATCAATCTGTAACGTTTGCTCACATTATATGCCTGAGGCATCGTAGCTTTGTCGGCGAATGAATGGACAGAACCACTGCAGCTAGGCTCCTGTTATTGCTGTTCGGTATCAAGTCAGGCACTGTATCAGGGTTTTGTAATAAAGTTATCAGTCTCACCTTGGATGAAGTCTCACCTTAGCAGGTCGCGTTGAGAATTCGCCAGAGATTGAATAATTTCTGTCACATCGCCCACATACGCCTATTTCATTCGCATTCTCAAGTTCCAAATGGATAATGGCATCAATTCTCGAATTTCTGCGAACCTTATCATCCTGCTGGACATTAGGGAGGTTACGACCGATTCTTTGCGCTGAGAACGAGTAGTGATGTGGTGTATCCCCTGGCAGACGACGTCAAAGGCCGGCGGGGTACTCACCAGAATAAGTTGTCATCTTGTCCGAGAAACGACACTGAACCATTCAAATCGGCAGTATCTCAAGCCTCAAGAGAATGACAACGATTTGAACAGGTTCTCGTTCTGGTAGACGTTCTAATAACGTTTCTTGACCTCCCTATTAACCTGATACACCATTGATAGATTCCCTTGCAGCAGAGCCAAATCGTGACTTCAAATGTCAAACGCTAATTAATCAAGGATTATCATCACAAGGGCATCTTTTCATCTGACGCAATGCCGGGAGTCTTGTGACAAAACCACACAGGTCTGTATCAGGACATCAAAGACGACAACCATTGCTCCAAGTGACTCTTATTTTTTCCAACAACCCTCCACATTTTGGATCTCCTCCCGGGTAATGCTGATAACTTCGTTACCGGTACTCGAATGATTCTGGTACAAAGAGAAAAAAAACAAATTTTCCTGGAAATTAAGCCAAGATGAGCCGTTCACTATGAAAGCCGAACAGGCTAAGCCATTCCATCGTATACTTGGCCTGTGACTTCTAGTTGCACGAAGTTACACGGTCTCAGAACATTGCAACTACATTGTACATGACGAAGAGTGAATCTGACGACACATTCTCACCGTCAAGAGGAGAACACGCAATCTAGATCAGCCGTCAGCGTTTTTGTGCTTATCCATGTAATGTACACGGCATATGCATTATGCATGCATTTCGTGGAAAAGGAAAATGCTGTCGGTTATCTATTAAGAAAAATACGACGTCACTGTAGGCTTGGTCTTATTCGTAATCGTCATTAGGCCATTCATTAGATTCCTGATAGTGAATGCTAGAGGCGACTCTAAAAAGAGGGGAGTGAAAGGCCCATCTGTTACATTCTCCGCCACAGTTAATATTCTCATACTCAAATAGCATACTCAGCAGGTCCCCCAATATCGGTATTGCCCCAGATAGGGTTAATACCAATAAGCTCATGGCAAACTCTTCAGGATGTCGATCACGGTGCGAAGAAGAGTGTAAAAAAGCAATATGGGATCACAGCCGATAACGGAAAAATTAATAATTACTTTCTAGCTGACTGCGTGCCAAATTATATATACCGCGCACTTGGAGAGCGGCTCAATTTTGTGGGTGGAATAAATATTATGAAGATGCGGCGGTCGACTGTCTGATGGCGACGAGAAACAGGATTTCGTCTGGTTGGTAGGATGATCTGAGTAGAGGAGGAGAGTACAGACGCTTGTCGTCAAAGTGCAGACGGCGAGGGGAAACTCCAAACAGACGGCAGAGCTTTTACTGTACATGTAGCTGCGTGTACATGTATATTGGCATCATTTGAACAACATTCCTGAGTGAGCAACACAAGCTTTTGACCCTGTGTAGGCCTACACCGATCAACAAATTATACCAATGTTGGACGTATCCTTCCCCCTGTAGACATTAGACACTGTTCAATGAGACGTTGCTACTCCGTCTGAATGTTGGAAAAATGTTGCCAGTGTTCACAGCAGACCTTTATCAACAGATTGCTTTGATTACAGAACATGTACAACAGTAACATGTGTACTAGATTTCACAGTCGAACACTGAAACAAGACTAGTGCAGTACAAATGTAGTAAGTTAATAAAGATCTGCATTAAAACACCAACGTTCGAAGTCTCAACAGAATTACCAAATTACCGAACTACAATGTATTGCGAAGCGAAAAGGCAGTCATGGCAGTGTCAACCGCCAGTGGCCGTTCTAGATCCACCAGGAAGATTGATACAAGGCAAACAGTTTCAAGAGGGAACTGTCAGCTGTGACATGAGTACTTCACCCATGTTACCATAGACTACACTTGAGACCATTTTCTTAACCTACTGCCTGTCGCTTTGAGAGCTATCGATTGAAACCCAACAAAAACTGGCGGCTAGAATGCTAACACTGGCCACTTTGTAGGCGTTAAGCACACCGTCTTCTTGACTTGAGTGTAAACCTGCCCTAATTGTAAGGATAAGATGAGGATATTCATGTCACCACATAAGATCTCAGAGTTACTGAAGAAATCCTACGGATATACTGTATTCTACATCTGAGAGGTCGGTTTATTAACGTTAAGTACATTTGTACGAACGCCATCCTGCAATGGTCTAGTCTGCCACGGCCAATCAGAATGACTGCAGGTTATTCACGTGGAACGAACATTTAAATGTGAAAGTGACAACGAGACGAGGCATGATGTTAGGCCTGCTGATCAACAAGGTGTTTGTTAAATACAGGTACTGCATGGAAGCGGTCGACTTAGCAAAATGCGTCCCTCTACTGTTTGTGCAAGTGGGTTGAGCTTGAATGTCGCTGAATGACCTCTTAGATGCGAAAGTATAGTATGATATTACCACTGAACTTGACTTCTAATATTCCATGCAATCTTATGCACGATACATGGATATCCACTGAAATAATATTTTCTTAAGCAAGGATATTATACTGTATGTAAGCTTTCCAATAACTCGTATCTTCATATACACAGCACCAACCTTTTGAAAAGTGTCTGCTTGCATTGGGCGCAATTTAGCTATTTCGATTTCCTTTGGAACTCTTCCCTCCCCGGAGATTGAAAATGTGACAAACGGAGATAATTCATTGCCTTGCAGATCGACTTGTAGCTCATCCCGGGCTGAATATCAACACGAGTTTGATTCGAAGAAATAAAACGGGAACACAGGCAAGACAAAGCAGTTGAATAAAAATGAGTGATTTATGAATATTCGCGTCCTCCTTCCACTTAGTGTGATTTATCACGTTTTTTGCAGCCACAGAGGCTAATTTAGTTCAATTTTCGTATATAGCTTGCACTCTTCGAAGAGTCTACTTACAACGCAATTTCTGTGATATATGAAATAGACTGGGCGACAACGCAATTTCTGTGATATATGGAATAGACTGGGCGACAAAGTACAAAAAATGGTGTTCGTGGGATAGGCTACACGTTTTTATCCACATCTATACTTTTAGACGGTGATCAAAGTTGGGGATTTAATTGACAACACGGAGATGCATTTTAGTAAAAAATAAGACCAGTTTCTAACCGGCGTCGAATCCTCGTATATCCTCAACGTGACACTTTGAAATATTTCCAAAAAAAACGCAATTCTATTATTCCATTTAGAGTGATCGATCACCTCGCCATCGTTGAGGGAATTACCTAATATCAGCTGGAGGGAAGAGATATATAACCTCAAGATAGGCATTCCGAAACTTGCTAAGATCGCGCACGGCGTGGAACATGGTAGAATTTGATTACACGATCCAGTGAGGTGCAGAAGAACGACTTAATGTTTGACATCAGAGGATCAAAAGTGATGCTATCAGAGAAGGAACATTCGACATGGAATATTCCTATCTTACAGCCGAGAAAACCTTAATCCACTTCTCACTTTTTTCGCTCTAATCAATCAAATTTATCGACGCGTGCGTTTGTCGGTTTTTGGCGTTTTTGCATCGACGCTATTGGCAGGAGTGTTTGATCAGGGTGTTGAGGACGTGTATGCAGTATCAGTTTTTCTTGTCTTTCAACAACCGAATTAATCAACAAGTGTTTTTGCCGCGCGCGAGAAATCTTCATCATTTAAAAAGATCAAGGAGAAGCAGGAAAGGTCAAGGTCAATTGCAATCGCGAGTTCGGGCACAAAAGGTTCAAGGACGAACAGGAAAGATCAAGGACTACTGCATTTGAGAGTTCCGGCACAACAGCCAAGCTTATTCAGCTACATTCACGGAATGCTGCAATGGTAGAGCATTGCTCTTGTAATGTTTTTGATAGGCCAATGCTTTTAACTAAATCCATTTTCTATCCGCACCTTATAAAAAGATTCAGCGTTGCTGAAGACAATTGTCACATTCAACAGAGTTCTTTTTCTTAGGAGTACTATATCCAACCGCCTTACAGCCTCAGCTACTCGACATTCACAAAAACGATTTACAGAAATACTGCATTTTACACAAATGGCTTTGGGAAAAAATTGCCTACATATAAGTCGATCAAATACAGCGATGGCCATACTTCAAGACACTATCTCTAAGGGAAGTGGATATGACATCCTAACTGCATTCCTCCACGGAGACAAGTCGATACCCTGATCTTACCAATTGACTGAGATCGATTCATTGCCGTACCTTCGGGGTTTGATGCCATCCTTTTACAATCAGAGTCACCAGATGCGAGCTAGACTTGATCGACCCTTAGGGATGCATCCTCCGGCCAAGAACGACATCATGTGCATGATTTTATGACCCGATATTCTATGGTGCGTTCTTTGTGATGGCTATTGGATCTCAGATGGTCGGATGACGTGATTAGGGTTCAGACAGAAATTAGATGAACGGGTTTTTGTGTGTGACGACGACGCCAATTACACGTTAGAATTAGGCCAAAAACATAGCCTTAGTCGTGAATTTTTGTACGGTAGTAATATTTGGGAAACGCCATTTCATTGAACATCGTACATGTAACTACTGACACACAGAGACGGCGAAACATAACCATTTATACAATGACTGTTTCAATGTATTCATATCTACATCTATTACGTGAAGTCATTGAGATATTTTTGATAGTAACCGATAAGAAGCCATTAAAAGTCTCACAAATTCATTGCAAAAAACGAAAATCACATTCGTCTCCATCTCTTCAACATGCTCAAGAAATGAATATAAATTGGAAAGAAAAATTTAATGATTGAGTGAGCTCCGTCCGTATATTTCATTTTTTATATGCCCGAGAATCTAAAATGCCATTAGTAAACTGATACAGAATATTTTCCATTAGATATACCATTTTTTATTTTGCATTTGTAATGTACGTGCGACATTTAAAAGCGGACTATTAAGGCATGTTCGAATGTAACATTAACATCTGCATTTCTCTATAAGGACACTTGAGTTAATTACATCTTTGAGAGACAGCTATAATAGCTAACTTTGTTGCCATCCCTAGATCCCACAGCAACTATTTTAAAGTACGAAGTCTTTTCCCCAGATCACTCTTGGGCAATCATCAACTCAGAGAGCAGATTCCAATGCTATTCTTTTCTCCGCCAAAAATACCCCGCCAGATGACGTCTCATTGCCATAAACCCACACCCCTGAGCATTCTAAAAGCGGAATCAATATCAAATATGCATATCATAGCAAATTATGAAACCATGATTTCCCTCTGGCTTGAAAACAAAACAATAAACAATTCGTCCGAATGTTTGGCTCCGAACTAAAAGTTTGCCGTAGCTACACATCTGAAAAGGTAGCCTACATCAAAATCGCAGTTACATTGTACATGTATGTACAGAGGTCCGACACTGCCGATGTAGTAGCTACCAGCGAAGAAAAGTCCTCATTACGAAGCCCATGCGTTGTGAACGGTTATGATCAGGATTGGAATGAATTTTAATTACTAATTCACGAACAGTATCCGATTCTACATACATCCTAGCGCTTTGAAATGTACCTGAGGCCACACAGGTCCTCACCATCGGAATCTGGGGCTCATTTTTTAGTGTCAGTGTTGGTAGAATCGTATCTGCGTGCTCCAAGGTAAATGTATGGTTATCTGTTAGTATCTACACAGAGAAACCTGGGTAGCGTTACCCGCGCGCTTATGAATCCAATTTGTGAGATATGAAGTAAATGTTGCGAGTCGGATACAAACAGAAAATCACTTAGCGGGCTAATGAAAACAAGAGTACCTACACATGTAGAGCTGTTGGTAAGCCAATGTTAATGTTAGCCAATTCAGACCGCTTCATTGTTGGAAACTAACTGGTTACTACTGGTATGTAGTACGGGAACGTGAGGTCTAGACAATTGTCATGCAGAGCATGCATGTCATACTGCATGACATAGGAGCTAACGATAGCAGTGTGAAATCAACGGCAATGCTAGGGAGGTTCGACACATCCATTTAGTTACGCAGCCAATATTCCTAATCACCGAATAAAATGCGATAGTTTTGCATGAAGACATTCACTGCTTTCAGTTGAACATTTGTACCAATACGTTTTGCATAATATGCCCTATTCTCCGATGCACACTTCTGTTGCTTCACGGGGCAAAGCGTCGTTACACTAATTCAACTGTTGAATATTTTACAAGAGTTGCATGGGAAAGTAGACAGGCGTCTTCTTCATTTCCGACGTACATTGCACAGTGAATCAGCGGAGCAGGGAAGCAAAACGTAGCCCGTAGTGCTTGTAATATCTTAACAGGTGGTCTGAAGAATCCCGCATCCAAAGTCTTACGTTTTAAACCAATTAAAGGTAGCCGCGGGTCAGAAAGTTAGTCGTGAAGTTCTTAGCATTTTTCACAACATGATTCTCTTTACATATTTCTTTCTTACTTCGCTCCGTGTGAAGGATTCTTGGCCTGACTTATTCTTATTCTTGAGTTAATGTTAGTTCTAAATGAAGGAAGAACTTCTTGCTCAGATTCCACAGCCATTATCTCAGGCTTATCGGATGGTAATTTTGGTTCGTCTTGACTGCTGCAAGAGAACTGATGTCAGTGAAAAGGCCACCTTGCGTTTAACTTCTTGGGCCCACACGGCTTCCCCTGGCTTTCTCTGAGAATAACCTCAGCTTTTTCTTGCCAGTTTTGGTTCCCAGCACTTCAGACTATCCCTGTGTGTCCTACTCGTTTACACACCTGAGTATCAAACCTGACCTTGTTTACAAATCGGAAAGAATCTTGTTGGCTTCCTTTGTGTCGGAAATTGACTCCGCATACGGAACAGCAGCGGAGTTCACGACGAAATTACATCATATCCGATCATGGAAGCTTGATATTTTGTGGCAGAATTCAGTCAGGGAAGGTCAAAGAACACATTCAGCCGAGTTCTTGATGGAGTGCTTGACACCGTTCGCCAAAGGCAACGCAAGACAACATTCTACCCAGGAAACTTGCTCTCAAAGTCTTCGAAACAATCTTTTGCTGGGCTAAGAGTAAACAATGGACAATAGTATAGGCTTATGTTAATTAGGAAGGCTTGCGTCTTGACCGACAAAACAATGGACTAACGCTCATGTTAGTTTCAAAGGCTTCAATCGTGACCAACAAATCTATGACATCGAGCTATACATCGTGTCCGAATAATCGGGGACTTGAACCAACTGCGCGTGGGATCCTAGGATACGCTGTCTTGTGGCTGAGGGACTCAAAGGCTTAGACTAATGGCAAAAATTCCGCTGTCCTGCACAGTTTTTTCGTCATGGTATGAAATGTACGGCTCAACATGCACCAGCATTCGGCCCATATATGTATTAAACATTTCACATCCCACACCGACGAATTAAGGATAACGACGCTTAACGTCTTTTCCAGTCGTCTTTATAAAGACTAAACCGATAATCCCTATATATACGTACATTACCCACGTCAGCCTATCAGCAAGCTGGGCAAACTGTAACAGAAATGTCATCAGCCGTATATGCGGTGAAATGCGCTCCCCAAGAGGCTGAATGTGAATTGTTAGCGGTGTCGTGTTGGGGAGTTTGAGTGATCATATATGGCAGCTTAACGATTCCGACAGTTCCGGTCGGTTGCCTCCTACAAGTTCCCACACAGTGAGGCTTCATGCTTGATGGATATTGAACATGTTGGATGTATGCTGTGGAGGCGGAGTAGGTATTTTCAAAATAAGTCGTGTATTTTTTCGTAGATTGCAGTGGTCATTGGCGGCAGTATCAACAACCCGGCATGCCAGAGGGCTCTCTCACGCAATTTCTAAGACAACGTATCTTCACGACGAAGCAAGATGCTTTCTGGAAAGTACTTCTTCGATGCTGTTTGGTGAGGATGGGCCAAGACTGAGAGGTCTCTGGTTGGTATCTCCCTTTTTGGAAGATATAGGCCTACCAACGACAGTAGCATTTTACTCCTCCAATATGGCNTATACGTACATTACCCACGTCAGCCTATCAGCAAGCTGGGCAAACTGTAACAGAAATGTCATCAGCCGTATCTGCGGTGAAATGCGCTCCCCAAGAGGCTGAATGTGAATTGTTAGCGGTGTCGTGTTGGGGAGTTTGAGTGATCATATATGGCAGCTTAACGATTCCGACAGTTCCGGTCGGTTGCCTCCTACAAGTTCCCACACAGTGAGGCTTCATGCTTGATGGATATTGAACATGTTGGATGTATGCTGTGGAGGCGGAGTAGGTATTTTCAAAATAAGCTGTGTATTTTTTCGTAGATTGCAGTGGTCATTGGCGGCAGTATCAACAATCCGGCATGCCAGAGGACTCTCTCACGCAATTTCTAAGACAGCAACGTATCTTCACGACGAAGCAAGATGCTTTTTGGAAAGTACTTCTTCGATGCTGTTTGGTGAGGATGGGCCAAGACTGAGAGGTGTCTGGTTGGAATCTCCCTTTTTGGAAGATATACCAACGACAGTAGCATTTTACTCCTCCAATCTGGCGTCAAGCAGTGACAGGTTAGTCCCAGCAGACCAGGCATGATATGCGACCGGAAATAGCTTGCTGACCATTGCAGTCGACTTTCGTGGCAACACTAATGGACTCACCTCCAAAAGTCGAGACTACGGTACCTTCATTTCACTCGAGGCAAAAGTATGACAAAAAGGCCACCGTTTTCGCCGTGATCTCATGATGTTTTACCCCTGGCGGATCAATCGACCCCTAACAACCAATATTCAATATTGTTGCGGTGTGTCAATGCAGCTTCAAACATGAATACTACATGATACACAGACTAGTGGCATGTGGCGACTTATGAATAGGTGAAATCTTGCGGCGAATAAAAAGCGAAGATATGAGTGGGTGTAGAGTTCATCGTCAGAGGAGTGATGAATTTCACTTCACGGTCCAATTACCCTTTTTGGTATCATTCATCCAGAGAAGAGTTCGCTTTTTCGTGTCTTCGATGCAATTAAGGATGGATTTTCGAGACATGTATTAACTGCACAGCCGACAGCGTTCTTTTCTTGTCAAAAACGAAGGATGGAGTAAGCCATACCCTCCGCCACAGGGTCTTCCGTTTCTAATTCATAACCCAACTGTGCTGGCGTCTCCGAGTCATTCTCCTGTCAAAACATTGTACAAAAAAGCCCAATGAACGATGTATGTCTTCTTCTGTGGCGTAAACGACCGAAACAAATGTGTTATCACTACAAGCAGTAATGAAATCTATTTGACAAGATCGTTCTGTCAGCCATTAACCCCGAACCATCATCCCTTGGAGAAAATGCGACGTAAAAAAATAACATCAGGAAACGTCTGTCCCAAGGTTTTGTTTCCACACCATCTCCACCATTAGTCGAATCCCGTGGTGGTTTTGATGCACATTCTTAAAGCGATAGTGTGTCGAGGCCGTTCAGAATGGCCGTGTGTTTAATGGGTGAAAAACAGCACGAGTGCTTTTATCTAGTCAGGTTTGTTTTACTTCACTGTCCGATAGCGCATCCAGACGGACCTCCGGGAAATCAAGCAAATGCGGAGTGGCCATTTTTCGTCGTATTTTTACCACAGTGAACATTGCTTCCTATTTAATAAGCCGGGCATCGGGTGAAAGGTTTAGAGGTTGTCGCTGTGGATAGAGAACAGACACTTAGCATCTGGTCTGACTGAATGTCGCTTGTGGGAAACCATTTCTTCGAATCAATCCCGTTTCGAACTGACAGCCTGGGTGTGGTGGACGCCACGACCATCTCTCAAGTCAATGTTGATGAGGTTTATGCCGATATCTGCCTACACGCCGTCACCTTTCACAAAGTAAGCGACCAAGGAAGCAGCAATGGATACAGAACAGCAGTCAAATAATTTTTCAACTAAATGGCATGAATGTGTACGGAAACAATTTTCTTATCTTCCGATCAAACAGACAAGAAGCGTTACGCGGTACACCTTTTGACTATCTGTGATCCCTGACTACCAGTAGGTTACTGTTTCCATTTCCACTGGATTGACGACAGAACTACCAAGGCAGAGGACCAGTGAATACAAACGGGAGAGAAAGAGGTCCAGACATGGAGGCCCGAAGGGCAATGATCATTCTTCTACATAATGCGGTAGCCGATGCGGTGTAAAAGCCTCTTCTTTGTGCAAGTGTTTATTCTACAATACAACATTATCCTTGAAAAAAGAAATGCCGTAATTGCGTCTATGATAAGAGAAGTAAAAACAATCACCATTTCCTCATACTTTTTATCCTTTTTACACATTACGACTGAAATTCACCATTAGCATTTGAGCGTAAATATTTTATGAGGACAACCTTTAGCACTCCGTGTAAGCCATGGTGTTATTTTAGGTTTTACATCGATCACAGTTTGGTTGAAAGTGCAACGTGGACTGGCCGGGGTTGACGTGGACATACAGTACAGTAGTACATGCATCCACCATCACTGGAGTATGTTAGCCAAGGGGGAATGTGCCAATAGGCCATGTGGGCGGTTCATGAACATAGCCCAAATGTGGCCGACTGCCTGATGATTCTTGTCATGCTTGGTACATGTACATTACCAAGTTTTATTCCATTCGGGTAATTGAGAGGGTCGCCGGGCGTACATGTATGCATGAAGATTGTCGAAAACTTCCAGTCTTCGAAACAATGAATGATACAAGTAACTCAAACGAACCTTGGCCCAATACTCTATGCATTGTTGAGAGCTCGTACACAGTGGTTGAAGGCCTTCCCCCTCGTGCATGTATGTGTATCAGTTGAGGACCGGAGCCACAGGAAATTCTTTGATTAATACATGTAGATGTACTAATTGATATCCACAACAGTGAATACATATGTATATCGAGCACATTTTTTTCGAAGCCACTNTTGACGACAGAACTACCAAGGCAGAGGACCAATGAATACAAACGGGAGAGAAAGAGGTCCAGACATGGAGGCCCGAAGGGCAATGATCATTCTTCTACATAATGCGGTAGCCGATGCGGTGTAAAAGCCTCTTCTTTGTGCAAGTGTTTATTCTACAATACAACATTATCCTTGAAAAAAGAAATACCGTAATTGCGTCTATGATAAGAGAAGTAAAAACAATCACCATTTCCTCATACTTTTTATCCTTTTTACACATTACGACTGAAATTCACCATTAGCATTTGAGCGTAAATATTTTATGAGGACAACCTTTAGCACTCCGTGTAAGCCATGGTGTTATTTTAGGTTTTACATCGATCACAGTTTGGTTGAAAGTGCAACGTGGACTGGCCGGGGTTGACGTGGACATACAGTAGTAGTACATGCATCCACCATCACTAGGGTATAATGTTAGCCAAGGGGGAATGCGCCAATAGGCCATGTGGGCGGTTCATGAACAGAGCAACCCAAAAGTGGTCGACTGCCTGATGATTCTTGTCATGCTTGGTATCACCAAGTTTTATTCGGGTAATTGAGATGGTCGGGCGTAGGCCTAAATGTATGCATGAAGATTGTAGAAATCTTCCAGTCTTCGACACAATGAATGATAGGCTACAAGTAACTCAAACGAACCTTGGCCCTATACTCTATGCATTGTTGAAAGCTCGTACACAGTGGTTGAAGGCCTTCTCCCTCGTGCATGCATGTGTATCAGTTGAGGACCGGAGCCACAGGAAATTCTTTGATTAATACATGTAGATGTACTAATTGATATCCACAACAGTGAATACATATGTATATCGAGCACATTTTTTTCGAAGCCACTCTGTCAGTAACCTGCTAACTACATGTACAAGTACTATCATGAGGGAATACTGGGCCGGTCTCATTTACTCTAGAGCCGTCTAGGAATGTGCTAACACCTGCCCTCATCAATTACCTTGGTTACACGATTTATCTGAAGGAGCTGAAGGCTCTCAAGGACTGGATGTTCGTGCCAAGAGCGGACGCACAGGAATGTTGCCAATTTGTACTTGTTACATTCGGGTTTCGAACTCAGTAGGCCTACTTGCAGATTTCAATGAGAGAATCATGCACCTGTACCAGGTATAGAGTACACTGTCACTATTAATGACATTCTGAAATACTGAACTACCCATTGTCAGGCACAGGTGAAACCACTCTCGAAATATCATCGCTGCCACCAAGGGGTGTATGTCCAACATTCCCACAACTGAAAGCTCACAAATGACCGGCGGTATCTGCACACACGGTGACTCTTTTTGTCAATCCATCGATGCGATTTCACCACTGATGGACCAAGAGATTTTTCAAGCTAACAGCCTCCAAGGATTCCGAGTATTTGCTGAACACGCTACGTTTTCTCACGCCATCCGTCGCAAATACTCGGTTTTTTAGGAATATTCCATCTGTTATGACATTTATGACCATGAACGTATAGTATGGAATTGAGCTTCCAATGCACGCTGCAGGAGCAAGTGGTAAGCTGGAGGCAAATATCCTGAAATGAACAAGCTGTTGCGTGTTCCTGCGTAATGATAATGAACCAAAACAACCGTTGCATGACATGGTTCAATTAGCTAGTACCAATTTTGTGGTAGAATATTGTCGGGAAAAGGAGTGCCTGCGAGCACTGGACGGGATTTCATTCATACGGCCATTGGCATCGGAGTGAGTTTGCTAAATCGGAAGCTTTGATGCCACTGCAGGCGCGGTGAGACAGGCAACCTTGACAAGTATGGCAAGATCGCATTATCTAGGCTGTAGTTCGTGCTGACACACTTGTATTACCAATATAAGAGATTCAGAAGGACCACTTCGTCCGGTAAGCGGGAGTGAAGACAAATGAAGGTCACCGCTGATGGTAATCATTCTTTGTCACCAAGTCGAAAAATCAAACATGTTGAGAGGAATAATAAAATATCAATCAATTGTGGCTGGATGCGATGGTGTTTAATAGATATCAGTCCTTTAGTAAAGTCTCTTATTTTTTCGATAAGAAGCACATTCAAACTTATATCAAGAACCTATATAAAGGCCCAATTGAAGTCACTGCCTTTCCAATTACAAGGGGCGTTCTTTGTGGCTGGATTGTCGAAAGCCGTGGTGTTCAGCACTATCCAACTGTCTTTGATCGCGAAAGGATTAAAGGGTAATTCCTCGGTCTTAAAGCAGTTAGATAAATTACAATGTCTGTTCAATTCGTCTGCATCCGTCTGTCTGTGTTCTCGCTATGAAATCTACGTCAATCATCAGAAGATGGTCACATGCGCCTTAATATCAGTGTCTGTTGATATTGATTGCACGGTTTCTTCACTTCATCAAGATGGGCCATTATACGCCAACAAAGTGAGTCTTCGGGCGATGTCGATGAACAAACTGCATCGTTCGAGGATTAAAATGATTGACGTCTGGTCGCGAGAAGATTTAACGGCTCAGAGTTCATGGATGGCGGGGACAACATGGAAAAGGCTGTTTTCATCAACGGCACAAAAAGTCACGGGATCACATGGCAATGAAGAAACGCCAGATTTTCCTTCTGTACCTCGTTGCCTATTTGGTAAACAGGTAAGATTCGGAAATAATGACGAGATGTCCCTTGCCGTGAGTCTGTGTAACTAGAACAGCGTGCCATTTGCATGAAATACAAGGAGGTTGCGAAAAAAGAATCGTGAAAAAATTCGGAAACAAAGGAAGGGACGTCCCTTGTCAGTATGGAACTGGAACAGCGTGCCGTTTGCAAAAGTAAAAGAAGGTTTCGAGAAAGAGTGGTCAAGAATCGATCATGGTGACACTGTTGGCATCATCTGTATGGCTGGATCACATATCTTGATGGTAACTGAGGGATACCTGACGGTAGCAGAAACTTCCCCTCTTGGCACAGCCGCTGGCTAATGGAGCATCACTTGGAGGTTAACGCTCTGATGAAAGGACCTATTACCGTAACTGCATTAATCCCTGGGGAGAACTGCTGTCCAAATTAGGTTCATATTACTCATGGTTTCGTGTTCTTGTCGAACGTCAAGAATCATAAATCAAAACTAATCTAATATAATGGCCGTGCTGTTGAATGCCAGCAGTTTGGTGTAAAACTTGATTTCCACTGAACAACTCGGCAGATTTTTCATAACTTTTTTTACGTCAGTGCTGAAGTTCAAAGATGTCTTCATGAATCAACGACACGACCATGAATTTCTTCTTGTTCACTGTAGACGTAAGTTCGTTAGCCTTACGTCCTCAGCATGGCACGATAACCAGTAGCGGTATGCCTGCTAACTTGAAACCTGGCACGATATATCCCTATACCGCAGGTTCGAACGGCCCATTTCTCCCCATTTTATTGGCGAAAAAAAGGAATGTACGCCAACAGGCTGTCCAAAGTTATTAATCCTCGTTACGACCCCAGAGCCTCAGCGACAAGATGCCGTGCTACTAAGCACGGCACAGCATGAGACGATGTAGGCTATGCATATTTCATGACATATAATAGTTGCTATAAATACTAAAGCATGTATGATGCCTGGTTGTTCTTGTGGCAACAGGGCGGAAGTACGTAGTTATATTTGACGCCAGACACAAGCGAATGTCAGTAGGCCCTATCAAGACTGGATTTCGTCATCTCACAAACCCAGGCCGGAAAATTTCTCATTTTACTTCAAGAAAGACAGGAACACGGCCTGAATAGGCGCCGAAACCGACAGGAAGAAAAGGGCTGGCGCGTAGTATAAAATGTACATCTACCGGTATGTATGAACACATGTTGGAAAGTAAACAAACTCCTGTTAGGAAAACATCAGGGATAGTTAGTATAGCATTGTGTTGCTTCATACGTAGCTGCACCTCAGTTTCGAACCGCTCTCCGTATACCCGCACATCGAAAACCGCTTCAGTTCACGCCATTCTCAAAAGATGACCAACAGGCGTCACTCGTGCGTGTTAGCATTGGCGCCAAACTAGTTAGCCAATCAGTGATCCGCTTTCAGGACCACCTTGGGGCCAAGGGACGGATGATCATGCCGATTCTCAACAACTTTCCTCATCAGAGTTTTTCTTCCATTTAGCACAATAGGTTACAGGGCATATCCACACCATATTCCGTCATATCTGTGCACAACGGTGAACAAAACCTGTGCAAGCTTTTTTCACGACTGGTATTTAAATGCTGCCGACGTTTTTCGCGATCCAATTTAGGATCAGACACGCGCTGATATAGGTTTAATCAAATTGATTCAAAAACCACGAACACCACGTTACACTCGATCGATGAAGCAAACTATCCCAGTTGAACAGATCTTCTGGTGGGGTATGAATTCCTTTAGATGAAGCTATCTTGACGGCCTTTGATTCTATTTGATTGAAACTGACAGCCAATCATGTCATTCATGCTACACTGGTAATGCTAATATATTGTGTACATTACGTCTGAGAACTGATTAAGATAAATTGGCTTGAGGCGTATAGACTGCTGTTTGAATACAAACCAAAGGTAGCCGCAATAAACTTTGGCTAATCATTTTGTTTCTTTTCGTTCATTTTCTGTGCAGCAATATGTCGTAAGTTTTACTTTCATTTTTCATGCTCGAATAGCAGAATGGTTTCTGGTACTTGTAGCATGAGTGCCCAATTAGGTATCTTTGAGTTACTGCCTTTATGTGATTATCGTATTGCCACTATGTAAATCATGGTCGTTTTTTGGGGGGAATGAAACAGCACCAGCAGAAACCACCAGGAACAACCTCGTCCCAGGTCATTGTTGGTCTTTGTTCCGTTCCGTTCCGCAAAATACAGATAGCCTCACTTGCACCAACAGAACACGAAGGAAAGACAAAGCCAACAACCTTCCACCCCTCACTACAAGTGTCCAGGCTGGCAGATTTTAACTACCTATTCAGATATCCAGAGGCAGGCACCCTTTTGACACTTGTATTGAGGGGTGCCACTTTCAGTGGTAAGCTAACCGCCAACGCGGACAGGAATGTCCACGTTTCAAGACCTGGTGCCATTAAATTGTAATGACAAAGTACATGTACCAAACTTGGAGGAAAAAATAACGTACAAATGTAAGCTCTATCATATCATAGGCCTACCCTCCACTGCATTCTGAAGCCAGCATAAATTCCACCCGCCACAATGGCATGTACTTCTTCAACATCACTGCCAGTCTTTAGCTCTCGACGCGAAGAGATCCGTGCAGTTACAAAGCCACTTTTTACCGTCGTGGCATAGCAAACAATACACTGCAGCTAAAGTAATGTCAACAACTAACGGAGGCTGTAAATACCAATTGGTAGCTGTTCAAGGCAAGATGTGAGACCGACCACGGCAAGAATGATGACTCCAACATACAGGTGAATGTACCTATCTACTACTACAAGTGTAATACAATGTGCAATTATCACCACTAAGAAGAGTTAGAAGCGATACAAGAAGTATCATGTAAAAACCAAAGGAAGCTGTTAGTAACGAAGTGGTTATCTTGAAAGGAATCTTCTAAATCCTGCTTCAATTCCATCATGATTGTATCCTAAGACGTGTTAAGTCTCACCTTCCTATACTTTTTCTCCATTCTCTTACCGGGGCTTACGCACGCCATTTACAACCACAATCGGTTTACCATTTGATAGGTTTGTCATCGCGACGCAGGTTGTGATGTGATTGCGTTGTTTTTATTTGAGACCAACTGCGGCAATCTACCAGGTATCACAATGAAAAATTTGGATAACAGAACGATATGTGAACGGCCCAGTCTCCAGATGTGACATTCCTCAACGA
This sequence comes from Notospermus geniculatus, assembly GCA_002633025.1. NCBI lineage: Eukaryota > Metazoa > Nemertea > Pilidiophora > Heteronemertea > Lineidae > Notospermus > Notospermus geniculatus. The sequence continues at coordinate 534,171 of NMRB01000021.1, read as the reverse complement.
AGATCGGATTGAAGAGACTCCAAGATAAATTGGCAAAGCAACATGATAATTGGCAACATGGTAATTGACGAATAAGTACAAGCTCGGCCAGTTTTCCCAACTCCAGTGACAAGTAAACTGGTCAGTTCTGGAGCTTTTTCTGAGAAGTGGTAATGTCATATACAAGATGTAAACTTAAGCTGGTTGTGAACCATCTTTCGTCCACTTTCATCATCAGAAATAGCAGAAAGCAGATGCTTCACTCAAGGTAATTCCCCATTGACCTGGTGTTCTCCTTTTCAACAATCATAGGCCTATTGAATTTACTTCGACAAGATAGAATGCAAAATCTCGAATCCGCCAACCAGCTGCTGGAGCAAACAGAGGAATCTGCTCGAAGAGATCCCCGGACAGCTGCTAGCACTTTTCAATAATAACCAGAATGAAATGAACGTTTATCATTCAGTTTGCTTGCCCTTTTCAGTTCATTCCACCGCAGGCGATAGGTTCGTACGTCATTTGAGGAGGGAAGGTGTTTACGTGGAGATTCCACGTCGCCCGTGGAGAGAGCAGATGGATGGTTTTCAGCCTTCTGGTCAAAGTACCCGAATCGATGCCATTTAAATTTCCGACTGAACATCGGGGCAATGAAAGCAACAGAATTTGTGATGTTCGGATTGACATCAGTAACCATGAGTCATGGGCTCTGAATCGTTACAACAACGTACAAGTCTATTATTCATGCTCCGAAGGTCATTGGGTAATCCTTTGGAGTGGATCGCAGCGAGTTGGAAACCAGCTTACCCTTCAGACCAAATACAAGTACCGGTATATATGGATGTATTTTCGGCAAGGATGCCGCCATACACACGAGAGCAACTCAGAAGAAAACAGATGAACTCTTCAGTCGAAGGCTGGTTTAATTAGGGGCGATGTAACATCGGAGTGCTCAACGTCCAAACACAGAGAGCTGCAACATGCAACTTCAAAGAATTCTAAACAAGCATTATGAGCTTGTGATATATTCAGCTTGCCTCAGGTCCATTAGTCATGTAAACCATAGTTTGCAGTGCACTTGAAGCCTACTGCTGCCTGCAGTGGGAACACTTTGTTCAAATTGAAAGTCGGTTTCAATTTAAAACTTGATTATTGCTGAGCTATTAGTTCGCTTTACATGTACTGTGTACAAGATGCATTGTCAAGATCATTCAAAACAAATTGAGTTCTTGACAAGAATGGAGCACATTGGATGCAGGTCCCGGGGTAGGGTCGGTTGGGTCAAAAATGTACCCTGGACAGAAAAAAAGAACATCAATTGCCTCCACAGAACACTAGAGGATGATAAATAAGTGGGAGATGTTTTTTTCTTTTAGCTGAAATCGATGTCATTCACACAAGTGCAAAGAACTTCATTGCCAGCTGTCAACTGGAAGTTGAAAATAACAGCAGACCACAAGAAGGATGGTGGAAACAAGGCTACCATGGTATGGTTACCGGAGAGATGTTCAGACCAGACTTGGCTCTTATTACATGTACTTACGATTGCTTCGCGCTGAAACAAGACAAAATAAATGAACAACTTCACTGGTATTTGCCGAATCTCGAGACATCAACAGACGCCCACATGCCCACAATTGGCAAGCAAACAACAGTCTGTGTATCTTTGGCACAAACTCAACAAAAACATTTTCCCTTAGTGGCCAAATCTATTGCATGGATTAGGTACATCAGGCGATGCCCAACGGAGCAAGACGGTTCAGTTTGCATCGCCATGCTAATGATTACCACTGATTCCCTAGAGGGTATACGTCCATAAGGACAGCCATATCTAGGTATTTAAAAAAATGTAACCTTTGTATGTATACATGTATTACTTCACATTCGCCAATGAGGCTTATTTTGCCCTGATTGCGTGAAGGAGAGTGGCCACTAATGTAAGGCTCTTGGTTACAAATTCCACCAGAGCCCATCCTGAGAGCTTGATCCACATTGAGCTCTGCAGAAAGACTTCTTGCCTCGTTTGTATTGATTAAATGATTGTGCCTCTTCTTGAAGTATCAGGGGAGATGGATGCGCTGAAATATCGGGCAAGAGGTGGAAAGAGGTTTTTGACTGTGGACACTCGACTGTGCTCTGCATATACATTTGGTCCAAACGCAACGCCAGCCACTCATTCTCGTTTTAACCCTTTTTCCTGTCTACTCGTTTAAAAGCACAGGCATTGTGGAGTTCTGCCTTTCTCTATTCCCATCATAGTGTGTAAAATGGCGTTTAAGGGAAGTTTACCATGATGGCTTCTTCATAAAACAAAATTCTGAAACAATCTTTGAACTGTTTTGCACTCATTCGGTTACAATAGAGCACCAACGGCAATTTTCAAAGATCAATAGCTATCCCAGTTCCAACCGGGATGTCAAGCAAACCCGGTTATGGATCAAGTAGCGTTGTGTGTATTCAGTTAAATGCTTAAACAATGACACGTTCTTCCTGCGTAGGACGTAGAATTTATCGAACGCTGTCCTCCGACAAGAGAATATTTCAACAACACTCGCTCTGTATGCTGAAAAACTTTCCAACCGCAAAAAGAAGCAGATATCTTCTTCTTATTTAGTCATCGTAGGAAAAAAAGAACGGTGCAAAGAATGTAAAACAGCAATGGTCATTTTTCCCAGACGTCAACAACTACCCAGTAAAGAGTTAACAACGTTCCAATATATTTATGGATTTGTCAGCCACTACCACAGGTTGCTCTACGAATATGAAGTACCACGTATAGGACGCACGATACATGCATATGTTTTAACATTGTCTGAGTGCTCATGTTCAAAAATCGACAGACCAAAAACAGCATTAAATTTTGAAATGAAAATTTGACTCGGGTTGGGTCAAATGTTGTAATAAATCCGAGTGCGAATCATATTGGACGAAAGGACCTGAAGCAATCCAAGTCATGGAAACTTCTAGTAAGATTTGCTAAAGTAGGATGTCCGGAGGCTGTTCTTTCCTAACTACATGTAACTTATCTTTTAAGGCTTCGGGATATTAATCAGGATATATAAGCATACATTAAAGATTAATTTTATAGTTTTTCAGTGGTATCAGTGCACAGCACCAGCAGTACGCCTGTCGCACGGCTCAGCTGAGCAAACACTAAGCATTATTTGACTTCATTAATCATCATTAGCATCAATGTAAATCGAGTAGCTCGCTTAAGGCATGTGAACTGCAGAACACAAATAGACCGAATCGGAACCAATTCCGACATCAAATACTGTAAACCAAACGTAATCATTCTTTCTTCGACTACTGCTCTGATGTTGGAGGTTTTCTGATCGTCTATCTCGGTCTTTGATGTATTTCTGGGCGGCTTCCATTCGGAAAATACACTGTGTACCTAGTGGTAAGTTGTTGGCTGTAGAAGAGACGATCCACAGACAGGGGCATCCCGAGGACGTGCGCGGTGGCAAACAGGGCACGCGCTGAGAACCCTATTTCAAGATGGTAAAGAAGTTGCCCCTTAGAGAGCGAGATCCAACATTGAAATGCAGCGGCTAAATGAATTTGTTTCCCACGAAGCGGACTTGTGTCTTCAACATTCGAAGTTAAACCAGCATTCAACTAACTTTCCTCTTGAAGTTGACCAGCAAGTACCCAATATTAACAACCCTTCTGAAGCCATCCAACAGCAATGGATAATTCGCCCACGAACCAGATACCTCAAACAACACAGGGAGCTAATGAAGACAGATATATTCCAATGTACTGGCTACAGGGACTTCATTTTGGCTGGAGCGTATACCATTAGCCTGCGCTGAGCTGCTCACCCCGTTCAATTTGTGACTCTCCTTTGGGACCCGTGTTCTGTAACAGCTCGTGATGATAATGGTGATGATGGTGCCCGGCAGGGCCTGGGCAACTGCATGAAAACGGTTGTCAGTCGTTGCCGCTATTAATGACTCCTTTGGGAAAATGCATCGCACGTACCAGATCGACCATGGATTAGGCTGTCGTCGTGAAAGCGTACATTTCTCTCGGAGCAATCTTTTTTAAATGCGAGCGAAGGGAAATTAATTATACACTTAGCGGCGTAAATGGGCAATAGCGGACCTGTGACCATTCATGCCACCAGTAAAAGGTGGTACAACATGAATCATTGACCCTCATAGCACCTGGGGAGAGCACCGCTTATCGTACTTTTAAGAACAGCAGTTTGCGACCACGCAAACTCTTAGGGCCGTATTCTAGAAGCTTCCTTAACTCTTAGGTTTACCTTTAGCTATTGTTTGCAGGGCAGAATACAAAAGCTTGAAGTGGACCTTAGAGTTAAGGAGGCTTCTAGAATACGGGCCTTAGCCTGCACCTCAAACTTTGACGACTTGCGTAGGGATTAGTTACAACTCGGACGGAACGATTACCAAGATGGCGGCTCTCACGGCCATATTTGATGAGGTGGGCTTGCCTCCGTTAAGTTACCCTGAAGGACGAAGAATGGAAGCGACGGAAGATGATGTTGCCTCAGAAAGCGATCCTTTAGCTTTGTGTGATGGCACTTTTGCCGGTGTGAATGGTAAAGAGGCCTACTTAGATGGGAACTAAAGACCAGCGATGAATGTATTTATATGTGAATCGAACAAAAACACCTGGCAAACGGTAATTACACAATTGTAGATTCCCCACCGCAGCGCAGACACTCAGCTCTGAAGTATCCATCTATATGGCCATCCATATCATGTTGGGCTGTCCACAAGGCTCAGCTAAATCGACGCCTTATTGAAACTGATCGATAGAAACTGAAGTGCCAATCGAAAATGAAATAATGCGCGGTTGTTGGTGAAATATCAATTTGTTTGGTAAGCTATTGTTGTGAAACAAATATGACTAGACAGCTGTGTGCAGTGTTGACTTGGAGCGTACATCCAAAGGACGGCGAGAAGTTGACAGTTGGTTCGATTAGTAGAAAGAACGAGTAGTTGGAGCAATTGGTATAGGAAAACTAGTGATGGGACAACGGAAATGCACCGAGTATTTGGAGCAATTTGTAAAGGATAACTAGTGAAGGGCGATGAAGTGGTGGGCGAAACTAGGACGTACTGAGAATGTGTGCGTGTGTGGGGGGTGTGGGTGGGGGAGGAGGCAACACGTCATTGAGGTCCAGCAGCCGCGTACCTGACCGAAAGTAAGTAAGAAACGAACTGGCACATGTACATTGAAATTGACAAGGCCGGTCCAGGAAAAAATAGCGAAACACTCGGGCAGAGTCTAACCTTGCCCTTTTGTTTTGACAACATACAGCTCTGAACAAGTTGGCATACCGAGGATACTTCCTAAGACCAATGCCGAGTGTGATGAATACTGATCATGAAAAGAACCGCACTTTGTGGATACGAAGCTAGACAGAAACTGAATATATCTGGGGGAATGAAACAACAAACTGGATTCTAGTGTACACACCTTGCAGTACATTGTATGTTACAGAACGCTTGTTTGTAGGTAGAGTTTCAGAAAGTGGATCTAACAATATACCCGTAAAAATAACAGAGTTATTCAGGTTACGACCAGAAGGGCAGGTGGTTTTGAAAACGAAATCTGACACTTCGTTTCGCAGCAAACCAATGGCACATAATCGGCAGAAAACTTCGATTGCAGGATGTTCACGAAACATACTGATATGCTGAACGAGATATTGGCCAACTCTGCGTTATGCAGTTCGGTAAAACGTCCGTTAATCATGTGTAACTGACGTATGTTCGGCCAGATGATTTCCCAGTTTATAGGATGATCGTCGGCCAAGATCGAAGAAAAGAACTTCCGTAAGCCGCGTAAACTGCGAGAAGTCAGGGTTTTGGCTCCCCCCCTCATGGCTTTGCAGTCGCTTTTTCCCAGTATTTCTACCCTTATTCTGAATCAACGCATTTCAGTGAAAATGCATAGTACAAAAAGTTGTTCGTTTTGTGTACATTCTGGACTGGTACGAAGTTCTGCTGGAAGAATAATGCATTCATCGAGGTGTCCTCATTGCTGTAATGTAAGAATGACTTTAGTTTCCTAGTGCAAAAAGAAGGTGAAGACACCTCTATCAGCGTGACACAAATGACGAAGGCAGGGATGACTTCGTGCTCATCGCGAAGATCCCCAAGTGTCCATTTGGAAGAGTTTGCAACAGGGGCATTGGTAGAAAAGGAAACAGCCTTCAGCTACGTGTAGGATGAAGCAGATCTCTGTAAATATGTAAGTTATTGAGAAAAGATTGTAAGACCGCTGAGTAAGGGCATTGTGCAATGAAGGAGATTTAAAGCCATCAACTTACCCTTTATCGACGCTATCCTTTTTCGTGAATAAGAGATAAAAACAACAGTACACAACCGAATATATACACACAAATATGTTCGTATACATCGTGTATCCGCACGTTTTGAAAGCGCCCCAAGTTGTTGCCTTTTCGTCTATTTTTGCCACCAGTGAACCATTTTCCTGTCCAATTTTTACTTTCACATCGGCATATAAAATGCATCTATCGTTGAAATCCTTGGCCGTCGTGGCCATTGGTACACATACCAGGAGGCTGAAGATGAATGTTGCAACGTAAAGTACAACTTGGACCCATCGAAGGGTCGCTTGGGCTCGAGTCATTACCATGATTGGATGCTGGCATTCCTTGGCCGCGTGGCGCGACCGGTACTCCACTGTGAGTGATGATTTGCGGGACGTTCCCGCAGATGTTAGATAGGTAAGGGGGTGCTCTCCGGTCGTGTTATCTGCAGGCCCTGTACCTGCTGACGTCTCGTACTCCGAACGAATCCATTTTCCAGAGACGAAACTCAACTTCCCTTCAACATATCATCAACAGAGGCGGAAATTCTCAACATTCACTTCCAAACCGCTGATTTGCAAGAAACAGAAACGAGTACGCGAGCCATATCATGACCAAGCAACAATTTCTTTGGTATTCCCGTCACACAAAACCAATCAACTCAAAGAACCTTCCTCAAACCTCATGTACTTATCAGTATTCACTTATCGGCCAGTCAACCGACAAAGCATTCGAAACCAACTCTCAACACAGGCAGCCAGCAACGAACAACTGTCGCCGAGGAACGGTTGCGGCCCCTATACACGGTGAGCTTATCGATCAAAGGCTGGTACTGCGGCACCTGAGTGCGAGATGTACGGGTTGATACATGTGTTGTACCAAGCAGAGCCATTAAATTTTAACATTGTTCTCTTTGTACCAACAGTGGCGTTTGAACGATTTGCCGTTGAACATGTTGAACCTCTCAACTTTGGTTGAATATTAAAACCTTATTACGATGCTTTACTTTTACAATACAGAGTTTTCGCAAAGCCCCCGAAACGCCCACGCCAACGCCAAACCCATTTTTCGATGGCACGAAGAGAGCACCGAACAAAAAGATAGACGTTCGCGTTGGCGTTTCGAGGACTTTGCGAAAACTCCCTATTGTAATATGCAACCAGCGAATGATGCCACCACACCTAGTGACGTGAAGTTCTGACTGCAGTATGACAAAATTGTTAGTCCAAAAAGTCCCAGTCCACTGGAAGTTTGAAGATGGACAATGGCCCGTATTTTAGAATGCTCCTCAACGTAAAGGAGTTCTCCTGTTGAGAACAATAGCCTCCTTGAGGAACTCCTTTACGTTGAGGCGCATTCTAAAATACGGGCCCATATCGAGAATTTCAAGACAACAGTATGGGCCGTTGGAGACACCTGCACAAGATGTCAAAAGATGCGACAGGTTGAGAGATTCAAGACAACAATTTGGGCCGTTACAGCCACCTGCACTGAAAGCCTTTGAAGATGCGATAGGTTGAGCTATATTCAAGACAACAATTTGGACCATTACAGCCACCTGCACTGAAAGCCGCTTGAAGATGCGATAGGTTGAGCGATATTCAAGACAACAATTTGGGCCGTTAGAGCCACCTTCACTGAAAAAGCCGTTTGAAGATGCGATCGGTTGAGAGATTCAAGACAAAAATTGAAGTTGGAAGGTGCGATCGGTTGAGATTCAAGACAACAATGCATAGGCTGTTAGAAGTGCCTGATCGGAACAGGAAGTTAGAAGATGCGATAGGACGAGCGATTCAATACAATTTGGGCGTTAGAGCCACCTGCACTGGCATGACTGGAAGCCGTTGGAAGGTGCGATAGGTTGAAATTCAAGACGACAATATAGTACTCTGTTAGAACCACCTACACTGGAAGTTGGAAGATGCGATAGGTGTCGAGTAATTAGGGAGGTTGAGATCAGCGACTTATTACGGATCCTTATACGCATACGGATCGAAATGTACACAAAATTTGCCCTCGTTGTACAGAATTCTATCCGTATACGTATAAGGATCCCTGATAAGTCGCTGATCTCAACCTCCCTCTTCCAGACAACTATATGGACCGGTAGAGCCACCTGCACTGGAAGTTGGAATATGTGAAAGGCAGAATAATTCTAGACAACAGTCGTGAGAGTATGGGCCGTTTCGTGCCACTTGCACTGCAAGTGGAAAGAAGCGATATTGTCGGGATTAATAAGACATTCACAACTTGCGCCGTAAAGCCTCCTGCACTGGAAGTTAGATGATGTGATAGGTCTAGGGTTAGTCGTAATAGCAACCACCAACACTTAAGTTACAAGATGCGACAGGCTGACAGAACGTGACTAAGATATCAAATTAAAGCTACACGCATCCTCTATACAGAAGACGCGCCAGAGCCTCCTGCATGGTCTGACCTAACATTGCAATCCCATTGCACATAATTAACACAGTTGCGGAATCTGCCAATATGAAAAATAACGGATGATGAGAGGACGGCTTATTTATTCTGCAGAACCAAGATAGCGAGTACTTCAGCAGAAATCGTTACCAGACGGGAACCAAGGATAATTTCGTTGGCAACTCGACAAGGAAAGCAAGAGATGAATGTTACGAGAAGAACGGCAGTGGTTCGGCATCGATGCCAACGAACCTCCGACAAAAAATTTGTTTCCACCAAATAAAGCACGTCTCCTGAAAGAAAATTTAAATGGAACGGTTTCAACGTCTTGAGATCATAGAACCGATGTCGGCCAGAGGCGCTTCCATGCAAACTCAACAATTGGGCACGGTTGGGATGCACGGAGATGTCAACGCTGCCCCGATCGAAGTCAACAAACATGGCTAACTAAAAAGAATCCACTTGATCAACCTGTAAATCATCTTACAATACAGACGCAGTATTCACGGTGTACCTTTAATCTCATGTCAGCTTTGCATTGGTAAATCTCGGTTCAACGAATGGGCGAGAGAAGCACAAGGCTGCATATGTAGTGCCGCCATCTTCATCGTTGTGCCCGAAGCTGAACCTGCCGTTTTGACTGGATACAATACAAGTATATATTGGTATATATTGGAACGTGTTGAATTCACGGCCGATTACAGGTTGTGATAGACAGGCCAAAAATAATAAGTAGATGATCATATGAAATAAGTTGGTAAGCAATGATATTTTGTCAACAAAAACACTGAAATGAGAATACAATATTAAAAGACATATGACAACAGACATGACAGATAGTGGCTACAAAAATTCATGAACTTTTAGTCAAGTGGCAATGAATACAATGAAATGAACACAACGCTGATATGAATACTGGTATGTCTAAGCGAAATAAACAACAGACACAAACCCTACCTCTAAGACATAATCAGTTTATTTTTCTTTTGACAAATTCATCTCAATATATCATCTACATCTGAATGTATGGCACTGACAAGTAGGATGTATTAACCGCTTTATTCATACTTTCATACATGTACAGTCATTGACATTAGTTTATCTACACCTACTACCTTGAATATTTCAAATACTACTGGGCCAATTTTAACACGGTTTGTACCACATGAAAGTATATAACCTTGGTCATATTGCTGCATCAAAATTTTGGAAAGTTGGAAATATCATAATTATGTAATAGCTCATTAGAAAACCCCCTAAAAATCAACATTTTTATTATGGAATTTTTTTGTGACTTTTGTTACAGGGTTCATAGAGTGGACGTTTCTAAGGATTTTGGGCTTTGTTTCATCAAAATATCTCGAGTGGTTGCTGAGATATTTGAGATTATCGAAATTTTGATAATTTGAGATTTTCGTGTTTTTCAGGAAATTTTGACGCCATCAGTTAAAGCTAACCTCAGAATATGGGTTTACAATAATTTTGGAACTTTTTGCGTTAACTGGGCCGAGATATTCATATTTGAAAATACCCCCTTAACTTAAGACATGCTTAACTTCTAACCAGTTTACGCTATAAGTTCCAAAACTTCATAATCCTACGTTTTTAGGTGAGCTCTGTCTACTAATATCAAAATTTTGTGAAAATTTGGAAATTCTCAAATTATCGAAATTTTGATAATCTCAAATATCTCAGCCACCACTCAAGATATTTTGACGAAACAAAGCCCAAAATCCTTAGAAACTTCCACTCTATCAACCCTGTAACAAAAGTCACAAAAAAATTCCATAATAAAAATGTTGATTTTTAGGGGGGTTTCTAATGAGCTATTACATAATTATGATATTTCCAACTTTCCAAAATTTTGATGCAGAAATATGACCAAGGTTATATACTTTCATGTGGTACAAACCGTGTTAAAATTGGCCCAGTAGTATTCGAAATATTCAAGGTAGTAGGTGTAGATAAACTAATGTCAATGACTGTACATGTAAATTGTTCGTTGATCACAAGAAAATTGCATGCAGTAATTCCTTCAGCAATAAATTATGCATATGTAAAATCAATTCACTCTAATTTGAGCACCTAGAATTTCTACAGTACCTGGGTCATTTGGGTACTGGTACCAAGTGCAATCAAACATCTTGGTACTGGACGAATTCACTTCTTCCTTTCATCGTCATCATGCACAAATGCTGACTGACATGTTGGACAATAATGAAGCAAGCTTCTTCCTGATGTAGTTGATCACACCAACGCTTCATAGATCGCCTTCAGCCAAATTGATACTGCAACAGCACCAGGGTCGGGCTGGTTTAGCCTGTCAGCACTGACATAACTTGCCCTGCCAGCTCTTGCTTTCATCTGAGCAGTGGACTTGGCCGCTTCGTCAGCTCCCTGAATAAGCAGAGAAGGACATCACTTCAATTACAGGTACTAGTATGTATGAAGTAACCTTCAGAACTACATGTACGTCAAATTAATACAAATCTAGGAAAATTTAACTACAATCACCTTTACAGCTTGAGCAAATGCCTCCACGGGTCCCATTTTGTTCAGGTTTTCTGACAGTGTCTTCTGTGCAGCATGGAAGGTATCCATCTGAAGATTCATAAGAAAAGCATTTGATTAGTACTACGAATAACACCCAAATGTTGCATTTGCTAAGATTAATCTCTGACGATGTCACAATTAAAGGGCATCCTTTGTTTTCCAAGATTACGTAAGATCACTTACCATTGTCCTGTCGCCAGGTTCAGCCCCGCCATACCTAAAAGGAAATGCAGAATGCCAAAAGAAGCAAGTAGATTTTGAGAAAGGCTACATTGACATGATTGATGCAGCTACTCAAGATATGAGTAGTACCAAAAATTTATAAGGCGAGCTTATAAATTTTTGGTAGTACACAGACAGGAAATTTCTCAATTCATGAACTTACTTTGCCATTGCTTCAATCCCCCTACCAAGAGCAGCCAACCAGGCATCAGAAGATGTGTCCTTTATTAGAGGAGAGGCTGATGCTGATAAGAATAGACTGTACAACTGAAAACAAGGAATTCGTCTCATGCATTTAGCTAATCAAAGAGAAATCCTCAAGGAGGCAGAACAACTACAACTAGATAACAGTAGAAATATTCCTCAAAACTTACCATCAAATGTTGAAAAGTATCTATAAAGTTACTCACAGCACCCGATGATCCTCCCATCTCCTGTTCAACAATATGAGCCAGAGATAACATCATTTGGTATGGACAGGATGTGTTGAGGTCCGATGATTCCAGACTCTTTAGGATAGCTGCAAATTCAACAAATACATGCACCATAAGGAACTGGAGCAACATGAAAGAAATACCACAAGCAAACACTGTTAAGTAGGCCTAGTTAACATACATGACAACCAAGAAGAAAGCAGAAGAAGGGTTACCTTCTGCTCCTCTCCGATGTGTTGTTCCACAGTCACCATCACCTCCTTCGGTGTCAAGTTTATTCAACTGGTTTTCAGAACGGATGAGGCTTTCACACATCGACTTGATGGCTTTGTGAATCTTTTGGCTTGTTTCTGAAGAACAAGAAAGACTCGCCTCACATGTCATGCTATTTGAGAATGAACTCAATAATATATAGAAGAAGTTTACAGACATCTAAACCCACAATGCTCCATGATGATTTTACTGGGATGGAAACCAATGATGCAGAATCATTCTTTTGTAAGAGAAAGTTACAGAACAACTTACCTGAGTCAACTTTTGCTCCAACATGAGTGCCTGTCTCTGACGAGGCAGAAGAAACTGCAGCCATCTGTTTAGGAGTAACTCTGTCTGTGGCTCCGGGTAGAAGGAGAGGCTTTGCCCAAGCAGCAGCTGACGACGGAGCATCTGAATGAAAAGAAACAGAACAACTGCATATGGGAAGCACTGTCCAGAGCTCTTTACAAAAAAGTGCCAGGGTAAATCCAGGCATGCCAGGGGATACATGTAGCTATATTCACCACAATGAAATCGTCTCAGGACTAACTCACCTAAGCACCTTTTTAAAATATCGTCAACAAGTAACAAGGTGAGGGATGTGCCAGCCATCTCCAATGATGTCATGAATGTTCCACAATAAGCTCTTACAACCTTCACTTGTTTGTTTTCTGAAACAGAACTCAAATGATTTAACAGAACAGCTGGGCAAGTCAATTTCTCTAAGTACTATTTAATTATTTCAAACTAAAAAGCTTGAAATTTTAACTACCTTTTTGTGCTATTCCTTGCCATGATGCATCAACCTACCTAAATAACCAATTGCTTCTTTAACCACTATGTTCAGTTCCAAAACTGATGTCCCACCTAAATTATTTTCACCATCAAGGCGACTTCATCACCTGTCAAAAAAGATATTTTCAGATTTGGTGAGCCATACACACAAAAGGTCTGGAAAACAGCATTACCAAAACCATTTCGTGTTTGACTACTTGCAACTATAAAATGGTTTTAGTCTAGAGCACACCACAAGACAACCGCATTCAAGGTGTTTCCAGCCAAATTCTTAACTTGAAAACGAGACTGTTTGGAGTTGATACGACGACTCCCTACCTGGTGCAACAGGAAGGTGTGTGCTGCTGGCTTCATTGGACAGATGATCCAACATAGTCTTAACTGCGTCTTTTGCTGATAACATCTTTCACAAAAAGTACATGTAAAGTTAGCATCACATGAGAACAGTGAGAACTTTATATAGGCCTACCCTTGACACAGGAGATAAAATGAAAGAAGGGACAGGAACATAATCATGACAGCATGGTGAAATAATGCATTGCTGAAAAGGTCATTTAAGCATGGAATGGAAAGTCCGAACAGTTACACAAACTTGAGTTCAATATTATAATGATTCACATCTTTCTGCAAATTTCGGAGAGACAAACACTGAACTGACAACACTACAACAAACCTTTAACCTCTTAATACCAGCCTCGCCATGAATGCCTGAAAGAATTAAAGTGGAAAATACTCATTGCTTACATGTTCCTACTAAAGGCAAATGTGTTTTTAAATGCAATATAAAACTCACTGAAACTCAGTCATGTCAGAAACACTTCATTCTCATGATTTCTCATGATCCTAGCCTTACCTAAACCCAATTCCATTTCATCATTTCCCAATTGAAATGATGGTCCAGAACCTGGCACACTACAGGGATACAGACTTGTGCCAATGGTGCCTGAAAGATGAGAACATTTTAAACTTTTCAAACTTATCAACACACACGTAGTCACTGTTAGTGTTACATCATAGCAGATGGGCTATATACCCGGTACACCATGAGTAGAATTACATGTACTTCCAAAGTGTTTCTGGAAGAGGGCAATAATGAGTGGAATTACCAATCAAGCAACAGATTTTGCCACTTTTATAGTGCAGACAATTGCAGGCAACTCACCCATTTTACTAACAGCCTGTCTTGCAACTGTGACAATCTCAGACAATGACTTTCCTTCCTCAGCAAGGGCACCAACAATCTGCAAGAATGATCAATGTACACGTTAAGCCAAGCATACATGATCCATCTGTATATCTAAATCTCTATATTTTCTCTTAACAAGACCAAAGTGATATTCGTATTTACACTAAATTGCTTACCTTTTAACCAAGCTGCTAGAAGAAAGGTTACGGCAGAACAAAAAGAATATCCCAAACTGACCTTGTTTGTCAATATGGTCCCAATAAGCCCCCTACGTCCAGCAGTTCTGTCATGAGAAGTTAAGGCAGTGTCTTCCCCAACCACAATCATCTCTAGCTTTATTCCTTCCATTTTAGCCCTCTCGGCAGCAATGCCAAAGTTCAACCGATCACCAGTATAATTTGTGACCACCAGCATGGTGCCACCTACATGTAGAATAAATGGAGCTGCCATGAACGATTGTTTGTAAATTCATGCACATGATGATTTTCAACAACGGTGAATAATGTTGAGTTCTTACGTACTATAGGGGTATCTCAAGGGGGTGGAGCTGGGAGGGGGGGGGAAGGGACAGCAGGTGCAATAGCTGATAATCTTGATGTACCATTACCAAGGCCTCCGGTCCCTTTGTTTTTTGACAATGTTCCTCTCAGTGGAGAAAGGTCATTTGCTTACCTCCGAGTGGCAGCACTGATGAGCCGGTAACCAAGCCTCAAACAGAGAAATGCACTCACCTTATTTCTGCTGAGGACTTCATCCTTTTTGCCTTCATGTAATCGACTTTACATCACTCATTCCGTGCAAATCAATACAAAAAGGAGATGAACAAACCTTTTCAATTAGCACAGTTCCACATAGTCCTCGCCTTCCAGCAGTTTTGTCATGAGACGTCAGAGCAGTGTCTTCACCGACCACAACCATTTCAACATTGATCCCCTCTGCTTTGGCTCTCTCAGCAGCAAGACCAAAGTTCAGTCGGTCCCCAGTGTAATTCTTCACGACCAAGAGTGTGCCAGCTGAAAGTGCAGGAACATTTGAATCTTACCTCAATGGTAAAACTTCAATCAGCGAGGGACCATGGACTCACCACTTGAGGGGAGGAGAAGTTAGGTAGGATGGGCTGCATTATCTCACATACAGTGAACCTCTCTTCCCAGACACCTCTGCCAAGAGGACACCACTCTATGAAGGACACCAACATTTAGTCCCAAACTGGTCATTTCTATTCATTCTGACCTCTGTATAATCTGGACACCTCTCAAGTAAGGAAAGGACACCAACTAGCAGTCTCAACGGTGTCCTTAATAGAGAGGTTCAACTGCAAGCAGATTGTTGCAGTTTCATCATAGGGCCATGTAGCATACCTGGATTGCCTTTACCAACAGCTCTAATTGCCACCAGGATACTGTTGGGTGGTGGTGAAGTGAACACAGCTCCAGCTATGGCCCCACTCAGCATCCCTGGTCCAATGTAACCTGGGGAAAACAAATAAGACCTACATGTATCAGTGTCAGCCTCTCTAGTGACATCCATATCATCACTCAAATCAGTAAGATACTAACCTGCATGAGCCGGTTCATGTCCTGACCCTCCGCCACACAAAATGGTCACCTTTCCTGCAGCTTTTACTTGCTCAATGTCAGCCCTAATGATGACACGGTGTCCCTCAAGGATCTGCAGTCCAGGATTAACTGCGACAATACCCTCCAGACATTCATCAACACATCTTGAAATACAATAACAAGTAGGCCTAGGCCTAGATAAGGTAGTACAAAGTTATGCATTGCGATTTACTAGCCTATGTTTATCGGGTAGGGGACTAGGCCTAGGCCTACCCATGCTACCCTGGCTGCTATCTTGGAGGAGCCAGGGGCCCAGGGCAGCCTACCCATCAATCAACGACAACGTCATCAACTTCACGATTTCCGCTAGCTACGTGTAGGGGCCTAGGCTTGGAGGAATTATACTGACTGTCAGTATAATTCAGTCCGGGAAAACTCCGAAATCGGAAACGTTGCCGAATTCGGACTCGCAGCGAGTCCGATTTCAGAAACGTTTCCGAATTCGGACTCGCTTAATGAGGATAAATGAAAGGATTCATGACAGTTAATTATTCGAATTTAGTCAGGTTTGACAATAATTGGTGATTTTGTTCAGTACATGAAATAAACTATGCACCACAGGCAGCATATGGGTAAACCATAACGTACCAGGCAATAGCCGTCAATGTCATATCGTAAAAGAAGCTATGCCTGGACTGGTCGATATGGTTACCGTAACTAGGCCTAGGCCTACCCATGCTACCCTGGCTGCTATCTTGGAGGAGCCAGGCAGGGCGGCAGCCTACCCATCAATCAACGACGAACGTCATCAACTTCACGATTTCCGCTAGCTACGTGTAGGCCTACACCTGATTTCTGCTATAAGACCTATCGGTGTCGGCCTAGGCCTACCGGTGTCAGATACCGGTACGGTACATGTTGGCCTACCACTAGGCCCTATGCCAGTACACATGTAGCTACAGTACGCCCACCCGGTGTGGTAGGCGCCCTCTATAAAGAAGTCAAGAAAGAAGCGCGCACTGCGTGCATCTCTCATGTCTCTTCCGACATGCAATCCCACCTATCAACGGAATTGATGAACTTTTTGGTGGCCATTTCATTTATCTGTAAAGCCTGGGCTAATACTCATGGACGTCAGCATTCAGACAATCAACGATATTATGTCAGAAAAATTGAACTTTTTGTTGTGAGAATCGAGAACTCCGCACGCCTCCTGCCCACCGGCTGCCAGACGGATCCGCTGCCCTCATAACGCTCTACTGCATGCGAAAGCGGATCACTACGAGGGCAAGACACCAGTCTCCTAGATTGGTTCACTTCTCGACCGCCTACACAACAGTGGCGCTGCGACGGTCGCTGACATTCGGAACGACCTGAGGCGAACTGCTTATCTGCCACTGGACGGCGCATTTCACCTCGGACACAAGTGCAAGGCAGCCATATTGTTTATCAACAAACCCACGTGACCGACCGTGGGACTATTTTGGCAGAATTTTGGCCTGTTAAGGCACAGGAACATGACTCGTCCAAAAAAAAACCCCTACTATAAAATTTATAGTAGGGTTTTTTTTTGGACGAGTCATGTTCCTGTGTGTTAAGGTGTTCAAACTTTGTGCTGGATAACTTGAGGCATATTATTTATAAACTTACCGGTATCTCATCCAATCTGCCAATTATTGATCAATAACGCAACGTTTTGTGTGACTCGAGGACATGAAAAATATTGAAAAATAAAATTTTATTTTTATTTTTTTCCCGCCCTCCTCTCTGTCAGGTCTGTCCAAAAAGCCCGAGGACGAAGGAATAAAAAAATGATGGCCTTACAGAACTTTTGCGGTCTTTGTAATACGTAGTTCCTGTTGCATGTGTTAGCCCTTTTTTACATCCTGAGAACATCAGGCGTTCTTAGTGCTCGCTACCTTCGTCACCGCACACGGTGACGAAGGTAGCGAGCACTAAGAACGCCTGATGTTCTCAGGATGCTTTTAGTATAAAATCTGTGATCACCATCAACGCCATCATAATTGGCAGTTGGAATTTTATGACTTTTACCATATCCTCGACAAGAATTCGGGAATCTAGGCGCACGGGCTGTCCAGCTCAGTCACGCGGACACCAATACTCTTCAACACCTTCGCCTCGATTTCAACTGTGTGCAAGCTAACCCGGTGTAATAGAATCTAATGCCCCCGATATGTGATGTCCCCCAACAATAGGCCTACATCCTGTCAATGTGTGTCTTTACCCCGGCCAAGATGCCCGCGCCCCAGCCCAAATTCGTTCCGTCCTGTGTAAGGGCTGATTCATACTCGCTTGCGGACCGTCAAGCGCTAGACTAGTTCCTTGTCGTTCCGCTACGTGGCGCTACGCTCTACTGCACTATAACGACAAGCACGGACCACCATCTTTTGTTCAATTAGTCGGAATTCCGCCTAATTCGTTTTTCCACATCTGCGCAGCTTTTGCGCAGGTTCTTATGCGTGGAGACGATTTTTATGCGTGGAGACTGGAAATGTTCTAAATATAGCATGGAACACGTGCATTTTGACGGTTGAACTACTAGACTGGTCCCCTGTCGTATCGCTCCGTTCCTCCACTACTACGACAGGCCGCGTCCGCCATGTTTGCCTGTTTTCTGACACACGTATGCAAATGAGCAATAAAGACTTTCAACGTTGCGGGGAGTCTCTAAAAATAGATATGACTCATGGCGCGACCGTTGATGACGTTTGGCTGACCAATCACATGCCGAGTTGGCGTTCAAAATGCCTGTCGTAGTAGTGAAGCGAGAACTACGACAGAGGACCAGTCTATTGAACTACATGAACTGACCACTGACATGACTGACGTGACAGCAGCTGGATTAATTATGTTCGACTCTCACTGGGGTTGGAAACTGGTAAGTTTACGAGGGGATGCGTGTGTTTTTTCACGGTATGTTGTATGTAGGCATACTGGGGAGTCCTTTGTTTTTTCGCCTCGTTTTTGTGAGGGCAGATAGGCCTAAACTCTGCATGTAGTGCACACAGCAGCAGCAGTGCACAAGTGTGCCGTTGTGGTAGGCGAGATACCTCGATCATAGTCGGCGCAAAATCCGGACGGAGTATGAATCAGCCTTAAGGCTACATTAAACGGAATATGACGGCGAATTACGGTTGAAAATGCATGCCGCACACTGGAGCTATCTCCTGAGCAAAAAGTCATTCGAGACCGTTTGCTCACCAGATAGGCCTACCTCGCGTGTGCGCGTAATTTCGGCCGTGAGTTTTTTTTGCCTCGCGAGGCAGAAAGCTCGCGTGTGCGCGTATTTTTCGGTGAGCTACCTGCTGAGCAAACGGTCTCGAATGACTTTTTGCTCAGCAGATAGCTCCACTGTGCGACAGGTTTAATGTTTCCGATGCCCCCTTCTTCTGTACAGCCGACATCTCGTGACAAAAGTTCCTGTCTGTTAGTGTCCGGCCTATTTTAGCTGACCCTATTCCGTCAGAATCTTTTGTTTGGGGACACCTCAAACAAAAGGGATAGGCCTACTTCGTCGAAGCCTAAAGCGGGTGATCCACTGTTGCGATTTTGGCTTGAGACGGGGTTGCGATCCCTTGCGATCACCTTATATGGCAATCATCGGAAGTCGTTATAAGGCCAAGGTGATCGTAAAAGGTATCGCAACCCCGTCTCAAGCCAAAATTGCAACAGTGGATCACGACCCGCTTTATAGCGGACACAATTCCAGCTGGTGAGCCAAAAAATGGCCGCCATCCTTTTCATCACTTGAGAAGTTCGACTTGCTGTGAAACCACTACTTGGGCCCTCCTTCAAAGGTATCAATCTTCTACTCATTCGTTTAGTGTAGCAACGGGTCTCAATTGATAACTTAGAGCATTCAAATTGATAGATTCGAACAGTCTTGTCGAGCATGCACTGTGATCATGTCGGTGTATTGTAGTCTACAGTTCGATCATGATCAACTTCGGCGCCACCAAGTATCGCTGAATCGGTTAATGTCGTCCTGGGTACACCTCATTATTACCGAGGGTAATCCTGGGTAATCCTTTTTGTTACCCAGGATCGTCCTGGGTACAAATAAGGTACCTTAACATTACCCATGCAGTTTTAAAATCCGCGCCATATGATGGAATAGATTGCTAATACGACTGTAAATCGCGGTCATTAAACGCGAGTTGCCATTCTGACAGCTGCTGACAATCACCACGTCAAAATGCACGTGTGTAAATTCGTGGTGGGCTGGAATAAGACAGTGCGGTACTCGAGCAATGGCGCGGGTTTCGAACTGGGTAATGTTAAGGTACCTTATTTATACCCAGGATCATCCTGGGTAACAAAAAGGATTACCCAGAATACCCAGGGTAATAATGAGGTGTACCCAGGACGACATTAACCGATTCAGCCCAAGTATCAGTGCTATGTGGTAAACGGTGCATGATATATCCGTTCCATGATTCAAGGTAGGCCTGGTCATAAACGAACACTGACTCTGCTTATTCACAATAACCCTTTATTCCAATTAATTATTTCCCAATAATACGAAAGTTAGAATCCCAACACATGTGTGCACGGAGATACCTCGCTTCTGAAGGACACACGCTGAACTGTGCATGTAAATGTCGAGTGGGTACGCCGGGTACGTGTCGTTAGGCAAGCGGACCTGCAATGAACAAGGACAAGTGCATCAGTCGTGGCTCTAGCGTCACACTCACCTCAATGCAGAGAGAAGCCAACACCGCTGGCACGGAGCAGGACCAATGTCGTGCATTTCATCTTTTTTATTCATCCAACAGGTACTGGGGATGTAATTCAGACAGCCAAGGGTGTCTCATGTCTGGTTTCATTCATAGGAAAGATACAGTTTATATAAAAAGAAATGGCATCTCTTTTTCGTAAGGATATTACACCATGTCTGACTGATCTACATCCTTACCTCGTCCAGTCACCCGTTGTCTGATAATTTATTCACTGTCGTCCCCGTTTTTCCTCCAGGCACCGCCGGGGTGGAGGGGAACCGCGGAGGCTGACCTCCTTGGTTGCCAGTCATAGAGGCGGGAGGCGGCTGACCCGTCTTTACCATCGACTGTGGCGCAGTCTTGTCGCTTGGTTGTGGCACTTGGCCGCTCAACTGTGGCGCAGCCTTGACGCTTGACAGTGGCGCAGCCTTACCGCTTGACTTTGTCTTGGTACTTGACACTGGCAAGGTCTTCACGTTTGACTGTGGTGCTGTCTTACCACTTGCGGTAGCTGCATTTACGCTCGGTTGAGGGACAGCCGCTTTCTTTGACTGCGTTCCAGTTTCTGACGAGCCACTCCCAACTTTCATCAATAAAGGGGCCTGGTTGACTGGAAGTTGTTTTGGCGGAAGCTTTTTAGTCTTCGACGTCAACGATTTCGAGTTGGATTTGGGGGTAAGTGGATTTTTCCCTTGTGACTTGGAGGAAGGTGCCCCTTGGTTCAAAACCCCAGAAACTGATGCTGAATTCGTAGGAGACGACTGTAATGATTTCGTAGTAGACTGTTTCAACAGTGATGATTGTGGTGGGGTCGTTGGCGTGCGTGTGCCTGGAAGTATTGCGTTTCCCGAGACCTTCTGTTGGTTCAGACTGCCGAGAAGTAAGTCCTTCCCTTCCGGGAGAGACGACTTGCCCTGGTTGTTTGCAGCATTTTTCGCTACAGTAGTTTTATTGGAATTCTTTTTCAACGTTTTCTGTGCACCTTTCGTCTTAGTCGCAGCATTTTCATGTATTGCTTCGTCTGCTGCTTTCTTAGCTATCGACGCTTTTGTAGCGTTCTTCTCCGATTCCCATGGCGGTGCATCCCAAATGTCCACCCCTTTGGTCGTCTGTTTATCCACACCTTGACTTTTATTTGAATGTGGTGGTGTGGTTGGTGGCCACCACGGTGGTTTGCCTGCCAGTGCCACTGTCGAATTCATCTGCGTCTTCGTTGATTGACTCGAGACATTTCCCGAAACTTTGTGCTTATCCCCACCGATTTTTAAGGAAGCCGCCAGGCGATGGATCTTCTTCAACCAATTTGGGGTGGAAGGCACATCCTTCTTTGTATGATTTTTCGTTGAGTTACTGGAAGAAATAGACGGCGTCTCGTGCACTTTCTTTTCCTGCCCAGGTAGATTGGGACCATTTCCTTTCCGCCCGGTGAGCTCTATCTGTGATTTCTGATCAATCGGCGTGTCACTTGCGGAGTTTATCGTCGAATTCTTTGAGCTATTGACTTCAGCCTTTATCGCCGACAGTGCTTGGCTTAATGCCCCTATCATATGAGGGGGCTGAGTTGGACGCTTCTTCTTTTTCTTCACCTTTGGGTTTTTGGTTGTTTTCTTGTCAACTTTAACAGATTTGGGTTCAATCCAACTGGGCAAATTCGTTGTTTTTGATTTTGTTTCTGTCTTTGGGCTCGCTGAGACTTTTTTGGTTTTCTTCCCTTTTGACCCAGCCAATAACGTCTGTGCGTTTGCCACCACTGGTTGAGTTGCGTTTGTCACGTCTGGTTTCGTAGCAGTGTTTGGAATGTTGGCATTGACAGCTGCCGTATTTGTCTGTGTTTGAGAGTTTGCAGCGACATTACTTTGCGCCGGAACTGCTGGCACTTGCTGCTGCATCACTATGGCCACCGGCGGGACTGTTTGAGTGACTGCTGCACTATTTGCAGGCGATGCCGATACCTGTGAACTTGGAGGTTGTTGCTGTTGAGCTGTCGATGGAATATTTTGGGTTTTCGATGTTCCAGCACTTGGAAAATGACTTTTCTGTCCTGCCTTTTGAACCTTTAAGGGCGTTGGAGAAGGCTTAGGGGGTCCTTTAATGTGTGCCGGTGGCATTCCGTCTTTGTTTGGTAAGTCAGAAAGACTATCTGGAACTGGTTTTGCGGCAGCAATCGAAGAAGATGGAGCGGTATTTGACGCCGACACGGGTATTGTTGCCTTTGAACTTGATACTGGTCCAGGTACTCCCGCATTTGGTAATGTTGCTGCAACAGCTGTCTTGGATTGGTTAGGTACAGCTGCGTTTGGTGCCGGTGCAGGCACAGCTGCATTTTGCTGTGGGGCAACGGTATTTGGCGAAGACGGAAGGCCAGGACCCACTGGCACAGGTTTTGGACTATCAGTATTGGGCACCGGTGCAATTTTTGCAGCAGGTTGAGGAGTCTGTTTTGGAGCACCTCCCACTGGAACTGCCGATGTGGTAGAGTCAGTTTTCTTTGAACCAGTTTTGGGGATGACAGCAGGTGAAAACTCTTGGGGGACAAATGCATTCGATACTGGTCCCACCACTGGTGCCTTGGGAGCCAATTTGGATGTTGTTAGCAGTGGTGACGGTGGCAGAGTCGGGGGTGTAAAACTTGCAGCCGCTAGTTCCTTCTTCTTTGGGATTTTAGAAACATGACCTGTTCCTTTTGTTTTTATTGGTTGTACCTGAAAGGGTTGTTTAACAGGAGGTGCTACCTTAG
Organism: Notospermus geniculatus; assembly: GCA_002633025.1. Taxonomy (NCBI): domain Eukaryota; kingdom Metazoa; phylum Nemertea; class Pilidiophora; order Heteronemertea; family Lineidae; genus Notospermus; species Notospermus geniculatus. The sequence continues at coordinate 510,981 of NMRB01000021.1, read as the reverse complement.
GTGCTTCTTGCCCTTGCACCGGCAATGATTGTTTTGTTTTAGGTTGTGGTTGTGTCTTGATAACACCGCCCTGGGTACTCAAAGACGGCTTGAACAAATCTGGAGTTTTCTGCTTGACAATTGGATTCGACAAAACCTTATTTCCTTGCACCTGTTTCCCAGCAGAACTTGCTTTCGGCGCGGCCACTTTAGGCTGCAACTCCGGTGAAGCAGCATTAACCACTGGTGCAACAGCCTTTGGTGTGGCAATTTGTTGTGGTGATACACCAGCATTAGGAGCGGCAGCCATTTTCTGCTGCTGTACCACCGGCGGTTTGATCTTTTTCACGACGGGTGCTGTCACTGGATGCGGCTGTACAGTGGGCGGTTTATTCGGTGCACCGACCTTCGCGGCTTTTAATTTTGTCTGCTTGGGTCCAACCTGTAAAAGCTTTTGAAGCTTAAGTTTGTCGGCATCCTTCAACTTCGACGGCTTAACGACAGCTCCTGTTCCTTTCCCTTTTGACACTCCAACACCCGATTCCCAAGCTTTCGGTATGGTAAAGCCGACTGGTGTTACAACCGGCTTTGTCACCGCAGGTTTTGCAGCTAGTTGCTTTACCGATGCTTTGGTGGTAGTCTTCACAGCTACAACAGGCTGAACCACCACTGGAACTTTGGCGGTCTTCAATTTAGGTGCCGTAGCATTCGATTGGGCCGTCTGGAGAGGAACAGCGGGATTTGGTGCTTTACCCTTTGCTGGTGGAGCTGCTTTCTCCGGAACTTGTTGCGGCAACACAGGTTTACCAGTTGTGCCAACAGCAACCTGGTTAGCCGCCGCAGGCATTGGTGTCAGTTTTGCAGCCACCACAGGTACTGATGCTGGAGGTGCGTTCTTCACAGGAGGTGCTGCCTTATTCTGTGGTGGCAGTACTTTTGATGAAGATGTTGGTGCACTTTTCTTTACCCCTTTCACCGGATTCGCAGTTGATGCTGATGGTAGTTCATTCGTGAGAGGAGGTGCAATGTTGGCTAATTTGATCGCTCTTGGTTCCGAAGCAACTGTTTTAGGTGTCACTTTCAGAGTTTTAGGCTTCGATGTCAATACTGTTGGCGGCAATGGCTGTGCTGGTTTGACAGTGACCGGTTTGGCAGCTTTTACAGGTAAGGTTTGTGACGCTATAGTAGGGGCTGGAGCCGCTGACGCCACCGCTTTTGGTTGTAGTTGGCCCAAACTATTCAGGCTTTCCATTACGGGTGGTCCTTTCTCTGAAACAGCGGGTTTGTTTGGAACTGCTGCGGCGGACGGAGATATCCCATACACTTCATCCAGTCCTGTCTTCGCTTTCGTCTTTTTCACTGCAGGAGGATTCTGCCCCGCCAATGCCTTCATCGTCGTTGCCCCGGCTTCTTGACTGAGAAAGTCTACAACTTTAACTTTTGACTTTCCTGAAGCACTTTTCTTCTTTAATGCTGTAATTTGTGCATTGAGTTGTTTTGACTTTTGTTTTGCGGCGGGTGCAATCACATCGGAAGCGTTTCCTACCCCCAAAGGCGTTGAATTTGTTTTTGCTGCGTTTACTAGACTAAGCAGTTCCTTCGAAAGGACATTCGATGGAACTGCCGCATACGTTTTGGCATTGTTGACACCACTTGCCCCTGGCATGCCAGGAGCTACATACGGATCTGCAGGAACAGTCACCCCTTTCACCTTTACGGGTGCCTTTTGCCCAACTGCAAGTGGTGGAAGCGTGTCAGGTGCCTGAGTTGCTTTTTTCGTTACGCCTACGGCAGGAATTGGGTTGGCTCGATTCACTGGAGGAGCAGTTTTAGATTTGGGTTGTTTTTTCACTACGCCAGGTGGTTTTGTGCTAGCCGATGCTGCTTTCGTCGACACCTTAATCGGTAATTTCAACTCGTCGGCCATGAGCTCAGCTATTGTCTTTTGTAAGATGTCAGTCCCCTGTGCCTTTGGGGTGGTACCCGCTGCCTTTTTCGGCTGTGCTTTCTTTGGTTTAGTCGGTTTCTTAACCGGTGCTGTTTCATGCAGATTCACTGTTGGCTTTGGTACTTGTTGCTGCCCTTTGGCATTTTGACTTCCTTCAGGGAGTGTATAACTGGTGGTTTCATTGTTAATCATCGCTAGTAATTTCTCTGCCATTGTCAGTGGTGGAGGTGAAGGTTGTTTCGGACCAGTGGCCGCCATGATGACTTTGTTTTTCTTATACATCTGCCAGGCTTGCGCCGCAGTAACTGGAAGATAAGTTAAAATAGGCTACTTGTCTTATCGAATACGGTAGGCCTATACTCAGGATGAATTCAAATATAATTAGATACAGTTGGTGGTAGTGTTGAATAACCAATATCCTTTCAATTTATTATTAAAAGCTTAAATTATTAAGCTACTAACCCAAGGTAGTTGTTTTTATTACCCCCATCTTTAGACACACTGAATACAGGAAAACGTATCCGTCTGGACATGATCCTGGTGCCGTTGCTGTAGTGGAAGGAAACTAAATTACTAAAAATCGGTAAAAATTACGTCCGTCCCATGACACATCAGTGTATGACTACCAAAGAGAATATCCATCGGTATCAGAACGGTGCTAAATAATCAGCCCATTATATTTTCAATCTACGGCTACTATCCGATCCGTTCTTTTCGCGTAGGGGTTGAAAAACATCTGACAAATGGTTTGATCTTAGAAGACTCCCTTCATCGTAGAAGTACATGTAATGCATTGTACATTGTACATGTACATGTGCTTAACACATGTTTTAGGAGAGATTTACACGTGTATAGACTATTTTTCTTGTCTGAGAGAAGCTGCTCATGGAGTTTGACTACCTTTTACCAGTACTTACGTTGCACCTTTTTTATGATCTTCTGGCACTGTCCTCCGAGGAGAACTGAGTTACTTGGGCAGGCCAATCTGCAGTATTTGCCTTCTCGTTTACTGTTTGGCGGACAGTTTACCGATGTTGTGGCATTTGCATTCTTGTTCACGTTTGGCGCAGGGCCCCCTACAACTATTGCAAAGAAAATGATGTGATGACTGTGGTTGTAAGTCATAATTCTGTTTGAATCGCAATAAGGTGCTGCGGCGAGTCACATAGGCCTAGTGTGGATACCAAAGGTCGTACTACTAATCTTTTCTCCCACAACGAGGCAATCCCGTCGCAACTGCGTTGCAGAGTGTGGACAGGTCTTTACATCTGGCAAGGGCAACTTGTCCTTTCCTAGATATAATTGTACCCACACTACGGAGTGGAGTCGCAATAGGAAAAATTTTTACACAATGCTTTTACCATAAATCTTTTAACCTTAAGTCAGTTCTACGTGTTCCCATCAAATTAAGAAACCAATGGATGCCACAACGCTTACCAGGTATCTTAGTTGGTGCGCATAAATCCCCAAACCTAACGTATCCTTTCGGGCAGCCGACGGCTGAAACAGGAATTAACACACTGATTTTTATCAAAGAAACGCCCTTTAGAGGGCCCCCAAAATTGGGTAATAATAGATCAGTTGTTTCGTGATTGAAGTGCTCTGCAAGAAACACCCACATTTCGAGGTCCTTTTCGGCACATGACTACATCAAACCTGAGGTTACATGAGATAAAATTATTTCCTACCTTCACAACTAGAACCCTTCAACACTGTCCCCAGAGGACAACGTGGGTTTGTCATTACTGAAATATAACGCCTTCTGTGAGTTCTCTCTTAAGCCTCGGTTATGTCGCCCTACGCTGTGATAGAAATAGCGTCAACTAGTTGCCACTGATAACTTATGTCGCCACCGACTAGAAAAATACCGATCGGTCGCAACTACCTCGAACTAGTTTATCGCCGTCTTTTGAGTGCTTATGTCGACACAGATTTCTTTTGATTTTAAGTAAGTTGAACAAGTGCGACTTTCAGGATCTGGATATTTTTAGTTTGCAACTAGTTGGCAACCAGTTACTCGCTGACGCCCGAGAGCTTATGTCACCTTGTAGTTGTGACTAATTAGTTCCAACTACGCGCCGATTATCAGTTGCCAACTAGTTCTGACTGTACGTAAGGGCGACATAAACGAGGCTTTAAGCCTCGCTTATGTCGCCCTTATGTACAGTCAGAACTAGTTGGCAACTGATAGCCTCGCTTATGTCGCCCTTACGTACAGTCAGAACTAGTTGGCAACTGATAATCGGCGCGTAGTTGGAACTAATTAGTCACAATTACTAGGTGACATAAGCTCTCGGGCGTCAGAGAGTAACTACATGTAGTTGCCAACTAGTTGCCAACTAAAAATATCCAGATCCTGAAAGTCGCACATGTTCAACTTCAGCGACTAGTTGACAACTGTATCCTGAAGACAGCCAATGAAATTCGCTTTACATTCCACGTGGCCTAACGTCACCACGTGACCTAATCACCACGTTACTTAAAATCAAAAGAAATCCGTGTCGACATAAGCATTCAAAAGACGGCGATAAACTAGTTCCAGGTAGTTGCGACCGATCGGTGTTTTTTTAGTCGGTGGCGACATAAGATATCAGTTGCAACTTGTTGACGCTGTTTCTATCACAGCGTAGGGCGACATAAGCGAGGCTTTACACTTCCAAAACTGATAGGCCTGGTTCACCCTTGGGACAACTCGTCTACTGTTTGGCAAACGTTCCTATCTCTAGGAGTTTCAATATCACACCTAAAACTCTGAAATTACCGACAGGTGGGCAAGTCGTGGATGCACAAGGTTCGTCTCCAAAGTTACTTTTCTTGCATGGACCTGAATGTTGCCCAGTGGCCCTTGGACACGCAAGTACAATGTACATGTATACATGTACATGAATGCAGGGGCAACCTTGCTAAATGATATTGTAGTCGTAATGCACATACATGTAGGCCTACAGGTGTGGACGTTTTTTTTTCCTTCGAATGCAATTCTTACCTGTGCATCCCTTGCCAGTCCATACATAACCCGTGGGACAATACTTGACGTTGTTTGCAGCTATAATCGAATGAAGATACGAAAATAAACCGGATTGTTTATACATCGACATTATGGCTTCTTTTGGTTTGACCTGATGACGAAGTCATGTGGTTGACCTCCCATTTCAACCTTTGCAAATTCGCCCACTGGCGGTTGCATAAAGCCCAGGTAACACTGTGGCGACTTTGGCGGGCGAATCCCCACGAACTAGAATGAAATGGTCCATGTACCATGTGCTCACCCCTTTGGACATAATAGTGTAATGACAGAGAGAGGTAGGCCTATGTGCATGGTCCATGGAAAAACAGAAGAGCATTAGCCTATCTCAAACAGTCACTCCATCTACTTACCGAGGCAAATTCCAGATGTGTGGAGGTACTGCGGAGGACATTTTGAGACTGAAAACATACCAAAATGCTTGTATGATGAGATTTTAGGAGGATAATTGTTTGTCTTACTGAACGATTGGCGCGCTTGCATATTGCCAATTTTATTATAAGAGAAATAATGTACCGGTCACATGTGCATGCATGTACTTTACGGCCTACATGTAAGCGATGATGATCTCGGATAGACTGCACCTCGGCATACCGTTTCCGAGGGTCATCTTGGACAACAATCAGAACAGGCTGAAATGTCCATTGGAATCATAGGTTATCTTTTATTCGGCAGCGACGGTTTTTATGAAAAGACATGAATATTGCTTACATGCGCAGGTGGTCCCCTTTCTTGCCATTCCTGGTGGGCAGACATATTCTGTGATAGAAGAGCAAGTTTCTCATTATGTTGGTTTTAATGTGGCCAAATGTGGTTTGAAAATTGATAATGTAAAAATACGTTCAAAACGATTAAAGTGTCCATGATCTCTTTCGTCCCTGTGGAAATGTTGCAACGATGACACTCTTTTTGAAGTTCAACGTTAACGGCAAAGTGCATCATGTGAACTTACCGCCCATCTTTCATATCTGTTAGCCAAATGCCGAGAATGTTGGACTTTCCTGACTTCAGGTAAAAAAGAATGAGTGTCCTCACACACTCACGCGCGTCATTACCTCGATCTTTCATAAGATATTGAAATCGCAAAAAGCGCAACGGATGAACTCCCATGCTTCTCCAAACGAAGGTATTTAACACTTTTGGGGGTCAAACGAAGAATAGGTCCAGAAGAAAACTGCAGAAGTGGTAAAATAAACTGACAAAAATAGCTAATTGCGAGATTGTGATCGTATTTTTCTACTTTATTTCTTGACATTATTTGCATCTTTTGAAGAGCCATGGTTGTTCACCCGCGCGCAGTTCCTAAAGCAACTAAAGCAGACTCACGAATAAACATCTTGTAACAGGTATCCCGAACCAATTGGTAACCGATTTTACAGCGGAGGTCTGCAAATAGAAATGTCGGAAACTCAGGAAGAAGAGCCTTAGAGAAAATATCTGCAATCACATCAGCTCCTCGTGGCCGACTCACTAAATTTGATTTCTACTCTTCCGCCAAGAAAATCGTTTCGAATTTGTGTGTGTTTGATATTTTGCTGACCCTCCCTGAGTTTTGTAAATGCGAGTGATATGATGTCGTGTTGGCTGCCGAGTTTGTTGGGTTTGCCGTCTTCCACTCGACAACCTATTTCGTTGATTTCTGCAGGAAAAGGAACCAGGCTGGCCCAGGAGGGTCAACCATGGCTCTTTCCTAAGATGCAGTGTAAAAATGAAATGAACAACATGAGGGTCGCGAAGTATAGCTAAAACATTCATCTCCTTCGTCGTGCTTTGGTATCATTACAGTCACCTGCATGACGACCTCTGCTGTATTCATCGGTCTTCCGAACTATGACACATCGGCATTTCTGCATACCAGTATACTACATATAACCAAGACAAATTCCCTCCAGAACACAGCTTCCTTGCTACAGTGCCGAACGCTCAGAGTCCTACAGCAAGAACTAGCCTGGTACGTAAAGAACATCATAGGTTTGTGTAGCCCCTTACCTAGGACCAGTTTCTCCACCATGACTCTGACGATACCGACCAGATCAGCGGGCTTGACAATGAACCAGTACCCCTGATACGTCAGGCCCCAGAGTTGCTCTGGGTCAATATTATTTCCTATACCAATGTAGAAAATCCTGGCTTGTTTCCGCAAGGTGGCTGCGTTCACATGCGCTGATTTAGCATCGGTAGTCTTTCCGCCTGCTAAGATGAAAAGAACCTTCTGGACGCCTGGTCTAGCCCCTTTCGTCGTGAACATCGTATTCCCTACGAAGTGTAGAAGTTTACCAACATCCGCGTGTCCTGCTGTGTATTTCATTGCGTCTATCCTCGGATCTATTTCTTTCTTGTCCTTGAACGTTTCGAGGTATGCGTAGATGAAGATTTCATTGCTGAAGCCAACCAGAGCCACTCGCATCTTTGATTGGCCCGTGTCTATACCTTTGATGAAGAGCTTCACGAACTGTTTAACAACCTTTAGGTTGTCCTTGCCGAGATCTCCAGACAGGTCGACGGCGATGACGATATCAGCTTTCTCTGTTGAAATGAGGATAAAATTAAGCTATTGTTATAACAGTATCCTCAGGAAATTTGGGGTCTGAATTCCGATAGGCTAGCACCCTTAAGAAAAGAAAGCCATTCCTGGTGATTCCACTTCTTAGTAGGCCTTTAAGGGGCCTGATTGCATAACTGATGAATGCATGTTATTATAGGTTTTCGGCAATATTGTGGATTTCGATATGGCATTGGTAAGATGATGTTTACGTGTAATCGGATGTGGTAAATGAAAGATAAAGGCTGACGTACGTAACTTATGCCCGATTGCCACGCATTTTCCATTAACTTTTTGTTGTCCGCTAGGACATGGTGCTGAAAAAGAAAAAAAGAAAAATATGTTAGTGTTGTGAGGTCATAAGTCTTAGACAAGATTTAAGCAAAGTAACAAACAAATAAAGGAAGGAAAGAAAAGCATTCAAAGAAATATCAAATACATTTTGAAAACATAAAGCAGCGGGAACATTAAGAGATTGGGAGCAAGAGCGGTTCACGAAAAACACCAACTTATTAAACTGAAAAGTAAAGGAACTGAAAAACAGGAAGAAATGTGGTATGTACTCTATATTCAATAAGTTACACAGCAAAGAATGTTAATCGAACAAGTTTCAATGTGAAGTTAGGCGAATAATTTTGAGAAGCTACATGCACTGATTTAGAGTACATTGCAACGGAGACTATTTGTTGTCAACATTCATGGTAGCAACCACGATTACTCTTGAATTTGATCACACAATTTGATGATGGTGCAATTTATGCCGCAAGGGGACCATGAGTAGCTTTTTGACCATGACAGGGGTCCGTTAAGGTTCCAAAGAGCTGAACAAATATCTACTTACCACTTTGTTTTCAACTTCAACGTAACGTACCAACAGATGCGAGGGTGGTCTCTCAGCGTTGCGAATTCGAATTGACTCCTTGAAAGTACACTTTAACATGCAAAGTGCCTGGGGAATCTGCGCCATCATTAAGGCTGATTCATACTCCGTCCGGATTTTGCGCCGACTATGATCAATTTCACTGCGTGTGCACATTCANCAAGGCAACCACTACGACAAAGCATCGGGCAGCTAAAACCACAACAATGTCACCCGCATCCAAAGACAAGGAGATTGCCAAACTAATAGCTGAACTTAAAAAAAGGGCAGCCACTAAGAAGGTAGTTACCCACGCCGCATCAAAAAAACATACAACTGTCAAGCCAAAATCCCCATCCAAACAAGCCAAGTTACTTCCGAAATCAAAGAAACCTACACCAAAATCTAAGGGCACCTCAAAGCTCGCGGGTGGCAAGGCCAAATCTACAACGAAGAAGCCTGCTAAAGGTGGCAAACCCAAACCCACAACGAAGCCTACTAAAGGTGGCAAGCCCAAACCCACAACGAAGAAACCAGCGAAAGGTACCAAACCCAAACCCACAACGAAAAAACCAGCGAAAGGTGGCAAACCCAAACCCACAACGAAGAAACCTGCTAAAGGTGGCAAGCCCAAACCCACAACGAAGAAACCTGCTAAAGGTGGCAAGCCCAAGCCCACAACGAAGAAACCTGCTAAAGGTGGCAAGCCCAAACTCACAACGAAGAAACCTGCTAAAGGGGCGTCATCTGCCATTGTGAAAGGAGCTACTAAAAAGAAACAAGTGAAATCGACAAAGAAACCAATCAAAAAGATGACTACAGCGCCGAAAGCATCTGCAAACCAAGGGAAGGGTGTAAAGGGCACATCATCCAAGAAACTAAAGACATCGACACCGAAGATGCCATCTGCCGCCGAGCTAGCCAGATTGATAAGTGGGACAAGTCCCAAGAAGAAAAAATCAAAAATGACACCGAAGGTGCCGTCTGCGGCTCAGATAGCCGAACTAATGAAGGCTGCACAAGGTACCACCAAGAAAGTAGGTACCACCAAGAAAGTGACGAAGAAGGCGACACCAAAAGCACCATCTGCAGCACAAAAAGGTAACAAAAATGCTGCAAAAGGTGCTTCAAAGACACCAAAATCCGCGATAAAGAAGGCAACTCTTCCACCAAAAAAGACAGCCGCAAAAAAGCTAGAGGATCTGCTTAAGAAAATGAAAAAGCCACAAAGTACTTCGACCAACGAAACTGAGCTTGCCAATCTACTCTCACAGGTCATTGAAGGAACAAAGACGACGAGAGCAAATTTAGGTGGCCCTCCCACAGTTATACCAGACCGAAAGAAAACGAGGCTTCCTGATATGAACCAATTGGTGAAAGAAGTTAAGCATGAATCTGATTTCCCTCCGAGAAGGCGGACTATTGAGAAAGCCCCCAGTATGGAGAAGATAACAAACATGTATGGGCTTGAGAACGGAAGTCTGACCAGTAAACCACAGCATGGCACAACATCAAAGGTATCACCTTCATCTGCAATAAGTAAATCGCTCCTGAAAATGTTGTCTGGTGGCAGCAGTAACCAGACTAAACCTACCGCTGCAGCAGCATCAAAGACACCAAAAGCTCATAAGGAAAGCAAGAAGACTGCAAACGGTCAAGTTCCAACGGCAGATTTACCTTTAGATAAAAAACTCCTTCAGAAACTATCGGCTGGTTTAACACCTTATCCATTGGGCAAGAAGAAGGGATCGAAATCGAAACCTGATAAGTTACTGAAAGGCATCAAGAGAAAGTTTCGTTTGAGTATAAAACGAATCCTAAAAATCAGTAAATCTAAAACCACACCGAAAACGAAGACTGCTGCAGCGAACCAACCCGTCTACAAAAAGCTGCTGAAAAAACTAACTGGCGGCAGCAAAGGACAGGTCAAAACGACGGCCAGTGCGCACAAGACGTCAAAGACTACGAAGCCCAAAAGTGTGACACAAAAACCGAAATCAGCAACTTCGAAAGCCGGTAATAAAGCACCGACAACCCCGAGTTTAGCTGAAGTTATGAAGATACTTAAGGCGAACAACGTCACAGGACTACCAGGTAAGATAAACTAAGTTGATATGTTTTTACCAAAAGCAACTATTGTAGGTGAGCATCGGGTTGGTAAAGCTGGTAAGGTTGGTGTGGCTGTTGAAAGGAATATGTCTTGGGGAAAAGTGGTGTTATCTTCTCCGGAGGCTCGTATATTTTTGATAGATCATTACAAAAATTCATAAGCGAGCCGAGCCTCAGTTCTACCATCTTCGGAAAAAAATGTTTGTAAGTACATGTACATGTAGGTTAAGGTAAGTAGTCGTTTCTTAGGCATCGATTGTGAAGTGATGTTGGTGTCTCTTCCTTATTTCGTTGCAGAAAAACTACCGGCCGGATAGCACCTCTCTAACTGTGTAGTGTTTCCGAGAGAAGTTCCCTCTCGGTTCTTAAAAAACTCTATAGACTTGCAAACATACTTCATTTCCATAAAAGATTTAACTCTGGTGAAAGGCATAATGTGCAAAATAAAGGTATTAGAGTAATACCAATGGGTTGTAAAATTTCCGTTGATTTTAGTTCGTCATTTCGATTGAGCGGTAGGTTACTTACAGCGCAAGAGTGGATATGGCCTGTTTTCCGAAGGTCTAAAAAGGTGATAATTCCAATTTGATACATTTTTTGACACAGCACCAACATGTAGGTATCACACTGTCTTGGCGTACCTGCGTTGCAGACGACCCAACTTTTGTAGACTTCAATAATCGGTGGGCAGAATGTAAAATGGCCAAGACAAAGTATGTTGGTAGGAATCACCGATAATCATCTGGATCCCGACTACAGTTCGTACGCTCGAGCAATCTTCACGGTGTAACAGAAATACAAGTATTATGAATATCTGAGATAGAAAACACGGCATGAATCGGGTTACACGACGCCTAGCACTCAAGATTTCATGCAATCCCGCACCTTATAGGCCTACTCTTCTTGCCAGATGTTTGGCACGTAGGGCCTAGTCATGTTTTACTGCCGGTGTAACGACCTATCTTGACTCAGATTCTTTGTCAGCAGAAATCTCGGGCATTCCATGGTGATATCTATCGCTCGAACTGGTAACACAAAATGTCATAACACGACACATCGTCTAAACTAGGCCTGCTGCCTGGAGCAGTGGACTATCAGGCGCGGGAGACGATGTCCATTTGGATGAAGCATCAGATTTTGGGATTCATGATTAAAATACCTGAAGAGAAGTAGATAGTGTAATATCAAAACACCGCACGCCTTGCACTCGTGTTTGGGATACTAATGATGGCGCAGATTCCACAGGCACTTTGCATGTTGGTTAAAGTACTTTCAAGGAGACAATTCGAATTCGCTACGCTGAGAGACCACCCTGGCATCTGTTGGTACTGTACGTCACATTGAAGATGAAAAAAGTGGTAAGTAGATATTTGTTCAGCTCTTTGGAACCTTAACGGACCCCTCATGGTCCAAAAGCTACTCATGGTCCCCTTGCGGCATAAATTGCGCCATCATCTACATGTACTTGTGTGATCAAATTGAAGAGTATCGTGGTTGCTACCATGAATGTTGACAACAAACAGTCTTCTTCGTTGCAATGTACTTTAAATCAGTGCATGTAGCTTCTCAGAATTATTCGCCTAACTTCACATTGAGACTCGTTCGATTAACATTCTTTGCCGTGTGACTTATTGGATATAGAGTACATACACCACATTTCTTCCTGTTTTTCAGTTCCTTTACTTTTCAGTTCAATAAGTTGGTGTTTTTCGTGAACCGCTCTTGCTCCCAATCTCTTAATCATGTTAATGTTCCCACTGCTTTATGTTTTCAAAATGTGTTTGATATTTCTTAGAATGTTTTTCTTTCCTTCCTTTATTCGTTTGTTACCTTGCTTAAATCTTGTCTAAAATACTTATGACCTCACAACACTAACATATTTTTCTTTTTTTCTTTTTCAGCACCATGCCCTGTCGGACAACAAAAAGTTAATGGAAAATGCGTGGCAACCGGGCATAAGTTACGTACGTCAGCCTTTATCTTCATTTCACATCCGATTACACGTAAACATCATCTTACCAATGCCATATCGAAATCCACAATATTGCCGAAAACCTATAATACCATGCATTCATCAGTTATGCAATCAGGCCCTTTAAAGGCCTACTAAGAAGTGGAATCACCAGGAATGGCTTTCTTTCCTTAAGGATGCTAGCCTTTCGGAATTCAGACCCCAAATTTCCTGAGGATACTGTTATAACAATAGCTTAATTTTATCCTCATTTCAACAGAGAAAGCTGATATCGTCATCGCCGTCGACCTGTCTGGAGATCTCGGCAAGGACAACCTAAATGTTGTTAAACAGTTCGTGAAGCTCTTCATCAAAGGTATAGACACGGGCCAATCAAAGATGCGAGTGGCTCTGGTTGGCTTCAGCAATGAAATCTTCATCTACGCATACCTCGAAACGTTCAAGGACAAGAAAGAAATAGATCCGAGGATAGACGCAATGAAATACACAGCAGGACACGCGGATGTTGGTAAACTTCTACACTTCGTAGGGAATACGATGTTCACGACGAAAGGGGCTAGACCAGGCGTCCAGAAGGTTCTTTTCATCTTAGCAGGCGGAAAGACTACCGATGCTAAATCAGCGCATGTGAACGCAGCCACCTTGCGGAAACAAGCCAGGATTTTCTACATTGGTATAGGAAATAATATCGACCCAGAGCAACTCTGGGGCCTGACGTATCAGGGGTACTGGTTCATTGTCAAGCCCGCTGATCTGGTCGGTATCGTCAGAGTCATGGTGCAGAAACTGGTCCTAGGTAAGGGGTTACACAAACCTATGATGTTCTTTACGTACCAGGCTAGTTCTTGCTGTAGGACTCTCAGCGTTCGGCACTGTAGCAAGGAAGCTGTGTTCTGGAGGGAATTTGTCTTGGTTATATGTAGTATACTGGTATGCAGAAATGCCGATGTGTCATAGTCGGGAAGACCGATGAATACAGCAGAGGTCGTCATGCAGGTGACTGTAATGGTGACTGTAATGATACCAAAGCACGACGAAGGAGATGCATGTTTTAGCGACTTCGCGACCCTCATGTTGTTCATTTCATTTTTACACTGCATCTTAGGAAAGAGCCATGGTTGACCCTCCTGGGCCAGCCTGGTTCCTTTTCCTGCAGAAATCAACGAAATAGGTTGTCGAGTGGAACACGGCAAACCCAACAAACTCGGCAGCCAACACGACATCATATCACTCGCACTTACAAAACTCAGGGAGGGTTAGGAAAATATCAAACACACACAAATTCGAAACGGATTTCTTGGCGGAAGAGTAGAAATCAAATTTAGTGAGTCGGCCACGATGAGCTGATGTGATCGCAGATATTTTCTCTAAGGCTCTTCTTCCTGAGTTTCCGACATTTCTATTTGCAGACCTCCGCTGTAAAATCGGTTACCAATTGGTTCGGGATACCTGTTACAAGATGTTTATTCGTGAGTCTGCTTTAGTTGCATTAGGAACTGCGCGCGGGTGAACAACCATGGCTCTTCAAAAGATGCAAATAATGTCAAGAAATAAAGTAGAAAAATACGATCACAATCTCGCAATTAGCTATTTTTGTCAGTTTATTTTACCACTTCTGCAGTTTTCTTCTGGACCTATTCTTTGTTTGACCCAAAAGGTGTTAAATACCTTCGTTTGGAGAAGCATGGGAGTTCATCCGTTGCGCTTTTTGCGATTTCAATATTATGAAAGACCGAGGTAATGACGCGCGTGAGTGTGTGAGGACACTCATTCTTTTTGATCTGAAGTCAGGAAAGTCCAACATTCTCGGCATTTGGCTGACAGATATGAAAGATGGGCGGTAAGTTCACATGATGCACTTTGCCGTTAACGTTGAACTTCAAAAAGAGTGTCATCGTTGCACCATTTCCTCAGGGACGAAAGAGATCATGCACACTTTAATCGTTTTGAACGTATTTTTACAATAGAGATCTTCTGCAAGCGCCCGGTTAGGCCATACGACTACGTTTATCTATTGTTTGGGTGCACTCACACAATAGATAAACGTCGTCGTAGGGCCTAACCGGGCGCTTGCAGAAGCTCACTATTATCAATTTTCAAACCACATTTGGCCACATTAAAACCAACATGATGAGAAACTTGCTCTTCTATCACAGAATATGTCTGCCCACCAGGAATGGCAAGAAAGGGGACCACCTGCGCATGTAAGCAATATTCATGTCTTTTTCATAAAAACCTAGGATTTCAATGGACATTTCAGCCAATCCCGATTCTTTCCGAGATGACCCTCACCTTACGCAGTATGCGTAAGGTGCAGTCTATCCGAGATCATCATCGCTTACATGTAGGCCCTAATGTACATGCATGCACATGTGACCGGTAGGCTACATCATTTCTCTCATAATAAAATCTTATCATACAAGCATTTTGGTCTGTTTTCAGTCTCAAAATGTCCTCCGCAGTACCTCCACACATCTGGAATTTGCCTCGGTAAGTGATGGAGTGACTGTTTGAGAGAGGCTAATGCTCTTCTGTTTTTCCTGCGGACGTTTTCTATGGCGAAGTGTAAGCCACGTGGGGTCAGCGGACGTTTTCTATGGCGAAGTGTAAGCCACGTGGGGTCATTCCCATTTCGTCCTTTTCTGATTCTCTATGGCTAACCCTTACTCTAACGCAACCACCAGTGGGCGAATTGGCAAAGGTTGAAATGGGAGGTCAACCATACATGTATGACTTCGTCATCAGGTCAAACCAAAACAAGCCATAATGTCGATGTATAAACAATCCGGTTTATTTTCGTATCTTCATTCGATTATAGCTGCAAACAACGTCAAGTATTGTCCCACGGGTTATGTATGGACTGGCAAGGGATGCACAGGTAAGAATTGCATTCGAAGGAAAAAAACGGCCACACCTGTAGGCGTAACGACTACAGTGTCATTTAGCAAGGTTGTCCCTGCATTCATGTAATGTACATGTATATATGCATGTACATTGTACTTGCGTGTCCAAGGGCCACTGGGCAACATTCAGGTCCATGCAAGAAAAGTAACTTTATAGAGACGAACCTTATGCATCCACGACTAGCCCAGTCGGTAATTTCACGGTTTCAGAAGTTTACCAAACAGTAGACGAGTTGTCCCATGGGTGAACCAGGCCTATCAGGTTTGGAAGTGGATATAACTCACAGAAAGCGTTGTATTTCAGTAATGACAAACCCACGTTGTCCTCTGGGGACAGTGTTGAAGGGTTCTAGTTGTGAAGGTAGGAAATAATTTTATCTCTGTAATATGTAACTTTAGGTTTGATATAGTCATGTGCCAAAAAGGACCTCGAAATGTGTGTGTTTCTTGCAGAGCACTTCAATCATAAAATAACGAAACAACTGATCTATTATTACCCAATTTTGGGGGCCCTCTAAAGGGCGATTTTTTGATAAAAATCAGTGTGTTAATTCCTGTTTCAGCCGTCGGCTGCCCGAAAGGATACGTTAGGTTTGGGGATTTATGCGCACCAACTAAAATACCTGGTAAGGGTTGTGGCATCCATTGGTTTCATAATTTAATGGGAACACGTAGAACTGGTTAAAAGATTTATGGTAAAAGCATTTGTGTAAAAAATTTTCCTCCTGTGACTCCACTCCGTAGTGTGGGTACAATTATATCTAGGAAAGGACAAGTTGCCCTTGCCAGATGTAAAGACAGGCCACACTCTGCAACGCAGTTCTTTGCGACGAGATTGCCTCGTCTTCGGTAGAAGAGGTTAGTAGTACGCCCTGTGGTATCCACACTAGGCCTATGTGACTAGCCGCAGCCCCTTTTACCGATCAACAGAATTATGACTTTCAACCATGGTCATCAAATCATTTTTTTTGCAATAGTTGTAGGGGGCCCTGCGCCAAACGTGAAAAAGAATGCAAATGGCACAACACCGGTAAACTGTCCGCCAAACAGTAAACGAGAAGGCAAATACTGCAGATTGGCCTGCCCAAATAACTCAGTTCTCCTCGGAGGACAGTGCCAGAAGATCATAAAAAAGGTGCAACGTAAGTACTGGTAAACGGTAGTCAAACTCCATGAGCAGCTTCTCTCAGACAAGAAAAATAGTCTATACACGTGTAAATCTCTCCTAAAACATGTGTCATGGAACGGACGTAATTTTTACCGATTTTTAGTAATTTAGTTTCCTTCCACTACAGCAACGGCACCAGGATCATGTCCAGACGGATACGTTTTCCTGTATTCAGTGTGTCTAAAGATGGGGGTAATAAAAACAACTACCTTGGGTTAGTAGCTTAATAATTTAAGCTTTTAATAATAAATTGAAAGGATATTGGTTATTCAACACTACCACCAACTGTATCTAATTATATTTGAATTCATCCTGAGTATAGGCCTACCGTATTCGATAAGACAAGTAGCCTATTTTAACTTATCTTCCAGTTACTGCGGCGCAAGCCTGGCAGATGTATAAGAAAAACAAAGTCATCATGGCGGCCACTGGTCCGAAACAACCTTCACCTCCACCACTGACAATGGCAGAGAAATTACTAGCGATGATTAACAATGAAACCACCAGTTATACACTCCCTGAAGGAAGTCAAAATGCCAAAGGGCAGCAACAAGTACCAAAGCCAACAGTGAATCTGCATGAAACAGCACCGGTTAAGAAACCGACCAAACCTAAGAAAGCACAGCCGAAAAAGGCAGCGGGTACCACCCCAAAGGCACAGGGGACTGACATCTTACAAAAGACAATAGCTGAGCTCATGGCCGACGAGTTGAAATTACCGATTAAGGTGTCGACGAAAGCAGCATCGGCTAGCACAAAACCACCTGGCGTAGTGAAAAAACAACCCAAATCTAAAACTGCTCCTCCAGTGAATCGAGCCAACCCAATTCCTGCCGTAGGCGTAACGAAAAAAGCAACTCAGGCACCTGACACGCTTCCACCACTTGCAGTTGGGCAAAAGGCACCCGTAAAGGTGAAAGGGGTGACTGTTCCTGCAGATCCGTATGTAGCTCCTGGCATGCCAGGGGCAAGTGGTGTCAACAATGCCAAAACGTATGCGGCAGTTCCATCGAATGTCCTTTCGAAGGAACTGCTTAGTCTAGTAAA
>NMRB01000021.1:465057-492689 GCA_002633025.1 Notospermus geniculatus | reverse complement strand
ACCTCTTAGTACCATCCTTCGGTTTCGTATCTAACAGTAAAAAAATGCAAAATGATGAACAGATGACAAACATGTGCGTATTTTTAGAGAAAGTCAGTTGCCTATGTATTCCATTCGAGTCAATTCTGTGGAGTAGGCCTAACAATGGATTCTGCATGGCTGTATACGCACTGTAACAAACGCCATTGCCAAACACGCTTCCCGTTGGACAAGCTGAAAATTAAAGATAAAAGATACATCGACATGTAATGATAAATTCAATTGTTTCAAATTGGTTCTAATGCACAGTTACGTACCGGCGTACCAAAAACGACAGATTGCATTGTAAAAGAGGGACTGCCATGTCGTCAATATTCTAGTCACTTCTAGTGATGATTTTAACGCAGAGAAAAACTTATCCCGGCTTCTTATTGATGGCAAAGGGTTTTCATCTTATAACTACCCCACCTGGTGTTTCCTCAGTAGGTTCTAGCGTTTTCTTGATCAGATTGGCGATTTCTTCAACAGACATCTCTGGATGGTTCTTCATGTAAACCTTCATCTTGGCCAGCTCGGTCTCGTTCACGTTCTTATTGACAAATTTCTTTAGTTTCTGAAGCTTGGTTTCAACGAGGTGATCGTTGGGATTTTCGCAAGAAGCCACCGTAACATTTTTGCCATTTACATTTACAGCTGCAATAAATCCAATGAAAATTGAAAATTGACAGAGTTGTAATCAAGAAGCAAGAAACAAGAACAAACCTGTGTTTACTTCTTTGACGACTATCTTCAAGGTGTCACACAACGTGACAGGTTTACCTAAACAGGAAAATCTCGACTGGAGCCGTTAGGACAGACTGAGAAATGAATGAGATAGGATTACGAGATGCGAACGACTTACTCCGCTGTATAACTGCGTGATGATACATCTCTGCAAACAAAACGGAAAATCATGGCAGCGTTTTAGGCGCGCGGGGGATACATGTAAGTTTGAGCGGGCGTGCCGGTGAGATGGGAAACCAAAAGTCGTTGCACCCGAACGGGAAGTGGTGATCCACAACAGGTATGTTTTCCCTATGGTATAAAAAATACGCCTTCCTTCGGCAATAGGGAGTTTAAGAAATCAAACGATAAACGTTAACTTTACGACAACGTTATTTTTCATACTGCGAATTCACTATATTATATACTGCATTTTCGGTACAAAAAATAACCTTGTCGTAAAGTTAACGTTTATCGTTTGATTTCTTAAACTCCCGAATAACAAATCAGAGACGTACATTTACGTATTATACTTCACCTATTAAGTACACACACGTCTACTATAAACTTTTACATGTACAGTCCTCCAAATAACTAAATAGACACCATCTTTTTCAGATATCTCCAGAATAAAACAAGATCTTAATTGAATGCGGTTTTCAGTATAGTTTGATGGTTTGTCATTATCTCATGTATTTGCTCCTGACCCCCGAATTATAACCCCTTGCTGTACATGAGATACGGCCAACATACATGCCACGTTATGTTGAAAATCGTATTCAATGGAAATCTTGTCTCATTTCGAAGATATATAAAAAAGACGTTTACTTATTTATGAAGGACTGTACATTGGGACATACCTCCTCTTTGCAAGTGTGAGATATCTATTGAAGAGGGATGTTTAAAATGCCTCAAAATTTGTATCAGCGTCATTCAAGTGCAATGAACATGCACTCGTTTATTTAGCTACTTATGAAGAAAACGCAGTGTGTCAAGTCTCTTCAAGGTTCTACGCCTAAAGCTGCATGTACACTGGCAACATTTTTTTCAGCAGCAAGATCTTTTGATTCAGAAAACATGTTGGAAAATTCTTTTCCCTGCACACACTAGAAAACATTTAAAAGGTATTGCTCTGGATGTTAGAAAAATGATGCCAGAGTACAAAGACCTTGATACGAACGAAATTTTATGCTTTGTCGCTATGAAGCTACATATAATCATTGCAAGCTAAACTAAAACAAATCTTATTGAAACCTACTTTTGGCGATGATTCTGTGATGCATGATAACTGAAACAAAATGAAACAAACGATTTTTTTCACCTGCAAATTCCAATATTATCGCTATCAGCTGTTTGAAACTGAAATTTAACGGAATGTTCTAGCAATGACTTCATCGTTACATGTGTATATAGCCTACCGAAGTTTTACATCGAAGAAATCGCTCGGCAGTATTCAGGCTATACCCACACATCATTACCACACATGTCATTCACGAAGTTCAGAGTGCGTAAACTATTGTCCACTTGCTGACAACCTATTGTTCACTATCACAAAGGATATGCGACGACCCTTTACGGCGACATTGTGAATAAGGTCCAGGTCATACAGTGCAAAGCCGTCCAAAGAAATGCAGATTATTGGACATGCTTGTTGATTACCACTACCACGTAGGCCTACGCCAAACGCTTTCTGAAACGCTTTTGTGTGGCAAGACCGTGTCTTTGATCCTAGGCCTAGTCATTGCAGTACGAAGTAACTGGCTTCTCAGATGCGAAACTATACGACATATTAACATCATTCTTACTTTTAGCGGACAATCCACCTGCAAAGATGAATAAATAATCGAACTGCAATGTCTGACATATCAGAATATCATTTGTTAAAAATCCAACGTGGCATTTTGGAATTGGTGGTGTTGTGAGGTTGATGTCCACCAGAACAACATAGGATATGTACATACATGCATGGGCACGCCCCATTCTAGCTAATCATCTAAACACGGTATTCTTCCATACTTTCTAAATCTACACGTATACAAATTGATTTGAAATCTCATACCTGAAGTACGGTTTCCCACTTCTTGGACCACTTTCTCGCCCGGTCTACGTTCGTGGGATACTTTCTCACCAGGCCGATGATGACCAGATACCTTCTCTTCAACTCCTTTGTGATGCGTAACGTTTTCGCCAGGCTTAAGGTGCTGAGTAACTTTTTCGCCAGTTTTGTGGTGTATCACAGTTTTCTCACCAGGTTGGTGGTGTAAAATATACTTCTGGCCAACTTTAAGGTGTAAGGTTGCATTTTCACCTGGCAAGCGTTGAACAATGGCTTTTTCCCCAGGTTTGTGGTGGAGGGTGACATTTTGGCCGATTTTAAGGTGTTGTGTAACATTTTCGCCAGGCTTAAGGTGCTGAGTAACTTTTTCGCCAGTTTTGTGGTGTATAACAGTTTTTTCACCAGGTTGGTGGTGTATAATATACTTTTGGCCAACTTTAAGGTGTAAGGTTGCATTTTCCCCTGGCAAGCGATGAGCAGTGGCCTTTTCCCCAGGTTTGTGGTGGAGGGTAACCTTTTCGCCGATTTTAAGGTGTTGAGTAACATTTTCGCCAGGTTTGTGATGAATAATAGCTTTCTCAGCAGGTTGGTGGTGGATGATATACTTTTGGCCAACTTTAAGGTGTAAGGTTGCATTTTCGCCTGGCTTATGGTGTTGAGCAACAGTTTCGCTAGGTTTGTTGTGTACAACAGCTTTTTCTTCAGGTTTGCGGTGGATGATAACCTCTTGGCTAGGTTTATTGTGTTGGGCTACACTTTCGCCGGGTAAATGGTGTGCTATCGCCTTTTCTCCTGGTTTGTGGTGGAGGATCACCTTTTCGCCTGGTTGATGGTGTTGGGTTACATTTTCGCCTGGTTCATGGTGTTCGGTAACATTTTCGCCAGCTTGGTGGTGAGCAATAAGTTTTTGACCCGGTTGGTGGTGTAGGATAACCTGTTCGCCTGGTTTATGGTGTTGGGTTACGTTTTCACCAGGTTGGTGGTGTTGGGTTACATTTTCACCTGGTTGATGATGTTGAGTTACATTTTCACCTGGCAAGTGGTGACTAATAAGTTTCTCTCCAGGTTTGTGGTGTAGGATGACCTGTTCGCCTGGTTTGTGATGTAGGGTCACATTTTCACCTGGCAAGTGGTGACTAATAAGTTTCTCTCCAGGTTTGTGGTGTAGGATGACCTGTTCGCCTGGTTTGTGATGTAGGGTCACATTTTCACCTGGCAAATGGTGACTAATAAGTTTCTCTCCAGGTTTATGGTGCAGGATGACCTTTTCACCTGGCTGATGGTGTTGGGTTACATTTTCACCAGGTATATGGTGTGAAGTTACATTCTCTCCAGGGAGATGGTGTTGGGTTACATTCTCTCCGGGTTGATGATGGCCAATTATTTCTTCGCCTGGAGCTCCATGATGAGTAACATCTGAAAGGTGTACACATTGTTGTAAATGAACGTTTGCAAGTCGAATAAAGAGACATACGATTCAAGAGTAAAGAGCTATTGGACTCACTGAGAACGAAAATACAACCTTATTTTGAGGAATTCACAACCTTTACGCAAGATATGTTGTATTACTGACGTGCAGGGAAACTGTACATCCCTTATCAATGCACGGGAGAACCCGGTATCGCTAATCACCAATCCGGCAAGCAAAAAGATAGAGATTTGATAAATCTGTTATTACTTTGTTCTTTCTGTCCATGATGCAACACAACTGAAAGAAATGATGGTAAAAGACTAAAAAGGAAGGTACAGTGGAACCCCTCAGTCTGACCACCCCTCTTACTTGACCACCCCTCCAAACTGACCGATTTTTGTCGGTCCCAATGANTTGCTCCAAAGCTGCCCGGCGTCCACGTTTCATCTATAGAAAGCCTTGGCAGCGAACGTGAAAAACGTGTCAGACCTTGATCAGAACGTCAGGGACCCCATCCGAACGTAACGGGCCGGGAGGGAACGTACTGGCATCCGTGGTAGACCGCGGGCCGAACCGTAGTGCGCCTTTGAGCCTCCGGGGCTCAGCAGCCGCTTCCCCCACGGCTCGTCACGGATACCGTGATAGACCGAGAGGAAACTTAGCAAGACGTAACAAAACTTGAATACAGAGAAAAAAATAGCCAAAATCCCACGGAGCACTACGTTTCGGGCAAACGGGGCTGCCGTGGCTGCCGGGAACATAGTGTGAACGTAGCATCAAATGAAAGTCCTATTTTAAAGCCAAGTCAGTGACTGATAACAACAATAGACCTCTTGGGCTGTTCTATTTGTTGTGGGATCACTCTGCTCGTTTATACCTTACGTTTCCAGACCCTTTGCAATTCGACATTTAATTCAAACTTGTGTGTTTACCTGCTGTCTTTCCGTGGATGTTCAACACTTTCTCGCCTGTCGTTTTGTGATGTGTGACTTTCTCTCCAGCTCCGTGGTGACTCAGAACTTTTTCACCGGCTGTGTGATGAAGGACAGCTTTCTCACCAGGCTGGTGATGGTGCACGACTGCTTCTCCAGCTTTGTGATGGCTTATCACTGCCTCGCCTTTCCCATGGTGGCTGACAACTTTTTCACCGGCTGTGTGGTGTAGCACAGCCTTCTCACCAGGTGATATATGATGAACAAGACCTAGAAAAATCGAATCTATTCGTTTTGTTCTGAATGCATTACGACAGGAAAACGAAAGTGAGCATAGATTCTATGAACGGCGGAATAGTGGCATTTTGTCTAGTAGTGGCATTGGTTTCTGTCTAAGTCGCTGGTTGAAGGAGAGCTTTGTCAGCCTGTCATCACTGCGGCATACTGAGTGTGAGGAGATGCATCTACTTGCCAGGGAGGGGGAGGTGGTTATATAGAGTTATTATAGAGTTAGCCTATTATGTTGAGAATGACGTACCCTTTGAGACCTCGAAATGGTGTAAAATGTCTGAAAGAAACGAAGCGATGTTATAGCCATATAGACTTTAATTTGGTTTTCTGGCCACCACGTCGGATTCAGAGCTGGTGGGAAAGTTTTGTTCGTTTACGACTGGGATGACCCAGCCTGGATTGTTCTGGCCAACTGGTATATCATACTTCTTGAGACGACTTACCCACTTTCCCAGCGTGGTGATGGCTGATAGCTGAAACATGAAGATGGCTGTTATTAGGACAGCAAAACGAAATGGTAACTATCGAATCTACATGCACATGTACATGTACATGTACATGTACGCGCAGTGCTACCGGTGCTGAAATGTACTCTGGTTGTCATCTCACATTGATCACTCAGTCTCACCACACGTCGCTTACCGATTGAAATTCTTGGCGAAGATTGGGCTTACCCTGTTGTCCTTGATGGTGGTGCAGCACATCTTCGCCTTTTGCCCCGTGGTGAACCAACTGACTGTGAGGTGACTTGTGATGGGCGACACCTGAAAGATGGGTAGCAGTAGCTTGTGGTAGACTACCGTTTCAATAACTTCTCGGATACGACTTCAACAATCCATACGTCAACATCGATCTCACCTTGCATATTCCACTCAAGCCCAACATTGGAGTTGACCTTGCATTACATTGGATCCTGCTTTCGACTTACCAAAGCTCAGTCAACTCAAGTTCTCTTTTGTCAAACAGCATTTAATAAATAGCAGTCTTCTGAGCAGATTCAAACTCTTTTTAACCTAATTTGATTTAATGGGCCGTATATGCACCAACGAAGATTATCTTGAACTCAGGTTGAGCCACAACTTTTCCATTGTCACATCATGCCCTGGCAAACTTGAACAATTGAAAAGCTGTGGCTCAACCTGAGTTCAAGATAATCTTCGTTTGGTGCATACGGCCCAATGTGTCTAAGATCCGTCCAGTTTATCGCCTGATACAATGAAATAACCGAGTTATCTTACAATGTAGTTCCACTTACCTTCGATTGGAGTCAAGTGATATATCATGGCTAAAAAGGTGAATGAAAATGTTAATTCTTCCACGAATAACTAACGTTCGAACGGTCCTAGTATTTTCAGCTAGGACTTAAATAGCTTCAAAGCTAGAACTATGCCAAGATTACTAGCTGGCTCGTTGATTTCAAGACAATTAGGGTAAGATTCCACTTACTTTTAATGGGAATATGTTCACCAGATCTGCACAGCTTGATATCACAGAAATCCCAGCGCACTCCAGGTGCGGTCGTGAAACACCACGGTCCCCCTGGATTACCGTCTGGATTACGGCAGTAATTCGACGCTGCCTCCAGTGACTTCTCCGGGAAAGCTTTTACCTGAAACGAAGACATTCGAGGGTGTCTCAAGAAAGAACCTCCCTGTCAGAATATCCAGTGTGTGTGTTCATTCTCCGAATGCCAACCAAAGAAAAAACGGACAATGGTGTCATCCTTTCCTAAACAAGTTCATTCTTTTGAGAAGCAGTGATCCGACATGACCCTGAAATCTATAGGGGCAATTTCACAGGGTCTTAGGCAGTGAAACGGTCGATTAAAGCTTGAGGAGGGTCCCCAATCGGCAACGTGACATAATACTCATTCGTTTTAGGGTGCGATTACATAGGGTTCGCGATGGTGAAGCCATTGTTAACAGGTGTAACATCTGTGAGCGTTTCTGTAGCTCAGTGTTCCCCAACAATAGACGCGGCCTAGAATGGTTATTGTTGGGTTAGTTGCCGCTTAATCTGTCAGGAGGGGAACAATAACAAAAACACAGAAATACGGGGAACACTGATCGACGTTACACCGGTGTGTGCTTATACTCTACTTTCATCGATTTAAGACCGGTTCATTATAAGTGCCTGTGACCGCCCCCGTGCAGCACAGCGTGAATAGGCCCNGCGTCGGTGCTCAAGTAGAACAGATTATTTTTCTCGAAGATCGTATGCAAGTACTTCTTGTCTTCCTTTTTCCCTATGATGACGCCGTAGGTTTTGATCTTCATGTTGTTGATTGTGGCCATCTTATGTTCCACCCCGTGTCGTTGCTTCTTCTCGGCCTGGGCGCTCCCAAGTGTGACAACAGCTGTCTTAACGTCGGCGTTATTACGCAGATACTTTTTCTTCTTGATGACATCAAGCGCCTTGTCCAAGGCTTTCTCGAGGTGTGGTGTTTTCCCAAGAAAGGGCAGGTTCTCGATCTTATCGACGTATTTGCTGGTCAGATCTGCACCCCTGCTTCCAGAAAGGTTCATTTCCTTCGTCGTGTTTGAGTATTCTACGACAACAAGGCGCATGAAGTCGGGATGGATTTGGTAGGACTGCACGAGCCGGATAAGAAAGAGCTTGACCCATTGGAAATTCTCGAGACCGGTAAAGTCCGAGGCATCAACAAGAAAGAGCAAGTCTAACTTGACTTTTTCTGGAAATAAAGGAGTCCGGTAAGGCACAAAATCAATGTAGATTACAGGTAGGCATTAGATTATGATAACGAGGAACGCGAAGCTTCAACTCGGTTCAACAAGCAATGTATCAAAAGGCAGAACGCCGGCAAAACAACTTACGTTGAGGGAAGGGCTTCTTGACTGCTCTGACGCACATCAGTTTATTCCAGACCCAACCTCTGTGACAGACCACCTCTGGAAACAAGCAAGGATAACTCCAGGTCATGGTGATTCTTGAAAGTACTTCGGTGGAGAAAAGTATGCCTTCAATGGTCACATGTTGCTCAGAAGGCCTGGGAACCAATTCCATATTTGATGACGTACTACTTCATGTTGTTGCTCTCATTCTCCGGCCAAAACTTGACCAAGCATTCCCTAGAACTATATGTCTGAACACTGTTACTCGTTTCTTGCATTTAATGTGAAGGAATACACTATCCGTGAGTTTCATTGTAATTACATGTAGCTTATCCACAGAGAATTTTGTTATGGTTACCCTCAGACGATTGTACTTACGCTGGCATTTTTGCTTCCGATTTATCTGACCCCATGGACATTTGTTGTCTGAAATAAACAAACGGCAGCAAACTTTAGTGAGGATTACGTGAGTGCAGAGCTTGCAACATTTGCAGTTGTCAGCCGTTGACAAGTGTTGAACCATTTTGTTTCGTGCAACATGAAAAGCTAACGGTAAGATGATGATGATTCAGCAAATCGCTCACCGTTTATCATTGAGTCGATCCATGGAGGCACCTTGGCAGACAACTCATCCTTTGTCCACAGAGAAAGCGGCAAAATATGCGGCGGGAAGAAGATATCGGACACCTCGAGCTTGTTGAGGTTCTCTCCGACAATGGCCGCATACAGCCTGAGCTGTGCCTTGTAAATGGTAACCAGAATCTTAATCGTGCGCTCCAGATCAACCACAAGAGGTGTGCAAGCTCCAAGACAAATCGCAAACTTCGGGACGTCCTTTCTCCAGTTGGCTTGATTCTGCAACATCTTGGTCAATTTGTCTAAGGCCTTTGGCATGTTCGGGAGCGTCCCGCTGAACTTCATGTCCTTTAGGGTCTTCTTGTAGACAGACAAGGCTGTTGGGTCGTTCATGATGTGTAGTTGTACGTCTGATGCGTAATGCAGCAGTTGGATATGTAAGCCTTGTGGACCAATTTCGAATGTATCCAGGAGGACTTTGACGAAATGCTTCGTGTGGTAGAAATCGGTACTGCCGGTGTACTTGGACGCATCGAGAAGAATGACCAACTCGAGTTTGAGCTTTCTCTTCTGTTTACCTATAAGGAAAAGTACAGTGTGGGAGTGCGCTGACTGGTGGGCCATGGATTCAGTAAAAACTTAAAGGTGGTGATGTCACAGGCTACTGTTTAAAGTTAGGCGCTCTTCCACCTGAGAGATTTCTCACTCTACCTTGCGCCCTAATGGACAACTCAACCATACAGAACTACGAACGGTGGTTGGAAAATTCATACGAAAATATACCGGGACTTACTTGGCTTAGGTATCTTTTCGCCGAATACCTGCACTTCGCATAAAGTGAGAACGCCTGTAGTCTGTTTGATGATGGAAACGAACCGTCCTCTCAGTGCTGTCCGACAGGTGAATGATTTTGTGTCTCCTTTATCAAGTGAGTCATTCTCATAGAAACATACATTCGAGCTCGTTGTTTTGAACGTCTTGCTGTTTGGTGCATCTCCCGAGACGACTATGCTGAATTCCTTGAGTTTGGACCCTGGAATTGAATTCAGTTCGTCAGCATCATCAAGTCTTTCCTGACTAAGCCTACCTCTCGGCAGTCTCAAAGTTCTCGTGAAGATCATGATAATTCAGCCAAGCCGGTCAACCTTTGCTGGACCGGAACAACGCAGGTCAATGCTTTATTTGGCAAGGGTTAGTTTGAACGGCGCAGCTACAAAATGTTGGAATGCACGCCTGGCGCACAGTCGTGTGCCGAGAACTCATGAGCAATGTATACGAAAAATATTCTCGGACTTACAGCAGCAGTCACCGCGGTTAGTAATCTTGACCACCTTGACAGTGGCCCAGGAACCGAGATCCACGCTCCACCATTGGCGGTTCTTGCTGCTGGCCGCGAGTTCCGTCATCGTGCACGACTTCGCATCGTATATGCTCGTTGTTTTCCCATCGACTGCCCGGTACGCCTGTCCTTTGTATCGCTTGCTAGTAGTACTCTGGAAGGCCTTCTTATGGAACGCCAAGTTTTCCACTGAAAAGGGGACAGATGCTTTCAAGGAAGGGTGTACGGATGACATACCACAACAGCGGAGCTCGCACAACAACAACCGATGAAGGGGTTTTGTCGGGTCGCACACATGCAGGGCCACTGTACAGAGAACACAGCTTTCTGTCACAAAGAACACTCTTGTTGGTTGTCCCCATCGGGCTGAACCAACAGTTTAAACGGACTGAAAGGACAAACGATCTACTTCAAAAAAGTCTGCACTACGTTACTTACACAGATCCTTCTGCGCCTTTGAAATGCATTTATCCTCAAGCCAGACATACCCAGGTTTACAGTTTTCTCCTGAAAGGCATCTACAAGCGTGTTATTACCGTTTCAAGGAAACGAAAACATACGTAAAGATGAAGTTCGTGTTCCCTTCTCATTCGTCAGTTGTCACTTAAAGAATGCGATGAGACAAGATGGCCAATATTCCTTGTTGTCTCATTGTCAAATTCAAGTGGTAGACGAGCTAAGAAGGCGATCGCAACCATTCTTTACATGATATTCTATATCTTATATTGTATCTAACAATGAAAGTTTGTTGATTTCAGTAAATACAGCAACTGAGCTGTGAAATAGGCAAGGACAAAATGAGTCCTGTATGCCTTTCCAACAGAACACTGACATTGAAAGTTTGTTGATGAAACAAGGACAAAAATAGTCCTCTGAAAAAAAGACGTTGGATGTGCTGAGAGACGCTCTTAACAGGTTTAAATACAAATTATGGTTGATATTGACAGAAATTTTACACTGAATGGTGACAAATTTACTGTCCAGTACATACCCCGCATGCTGCTGAAATAGAGTGTGTTACCTCACTTCTTCAGCGACAATAATGTAAGCTGAGAAGTTTTTTCATTCGTTCCATTGGTCATTTCTTAAACCAAATTTAAGGCTGAAAAAAATGGTTATTGCTGAAACTGAACAGTAAAATGATAGGCATAACATTTTGTTTCTCGAGTGGTTACATGCTTAAGACCAGATTAAAGGCTGAAAAGGATGGTTATTGCTGAAATGGAACGGTAGAATTATAGGCACGCCATTGTGTTTGTCGAGTCGTTACATGACTCATAGGCCTATTTCAATGATTAAAGGCTGAAAATAGAGTATAGGTTATTCCTGAAAAGGAATAGAAAGGTTAAGCATTTATGTTTCGCTTGTTCGGTCGTTTCCAGAATCACACCACACTCACACTCATACTTACCTTACAGAAGTTGGGATTAGCATGACGAGTTAAGCTATATATGCGAATCCTAAGTTTCTTTGGTCGACTTCTCATCTGCGGACGCGGCATCCCACCTACGGAGAACACCATTAGGACATACATGTATCCGCCTCGTTCTTGTTCGATTAGGCTACCTTTGTGATGATATCCAAACCTGCAAGCGTGCATTCCTGAAAAAAATGCTGCAAGAGACAAACGCGGGCACAACATACACTGAAATTTAGCGTCGCATATGGCGCTGTGTTGGTGTTTTTCGTGAACATTTGACCACGTAGCAAAAGTAAATAAGAAGCACCACCACCGACGCTGAAAGAGATAGGTAACAAATTGCATGACAGATGCAGAAAGCCACCCCTGTGATTTTCCAAATGGACGTCATTTGTGAAATAACTGGGATGGTGTAATTAATACCTTTTTATTGGTATACATAATGTAATCCGTTAGCTCTTACACTCTTCCTTCCATTTGAGAGTGAGACATGTCATCTTATCTGGTGCTGCTTCTACTTTATAACTAAATGTTACAACTTGTACCATATATTTGGTCAGTGGGGCCCGGTTCGATCCCGGGAACCAAGGTTTTAGACAGCTTCAGCAAAAGGTATGGTTTGTGGGGCCCGGTTCGATCCCGGGAATTCAGCTTCATATCATGTCACTACAACTGTGATACCAGTGAAACACAGAATTCAACCACAGCTCGGATCATACCGTCGACCATCGAGCTATGCTATCGCTGAATGACACTCGACCTCAATGAGGTGACAATATGGGGCCCGGTTCGATCCCGGGAACCATGTTTTATAGAGGAACCTTTTGCCTTCAGTTGCACACCTTCACTTGTTCTCCAGACACACCATGGAACGCAGCGAGTGTGTCCAGGAAGTACGTACCGTAATATTGAACAAATGGGCCCGGTTCGATACCGGGGACCGAACATCTGGATCGAAGGGTCCACTGAGGTGACATTGCTCCTTACAGCATGTGCTCCAGTACATAACTAGAACAACGAAGAAACCTTCGCCCTCGTCGATGTCGTACCCTTTGAGTACTTACATTTTAAGACACATCCCTCTTTCACTTTTGTATATCCTGGTGGGCATTCCAATTCACACCGACCGTTTTTATTCAGTTTGTAGCCTTGTTGACATTTGGAACCTGAACGGTTAGGAAAAGGAAACAAAACTGCCGTCAAATTGTAAGGAACATTCGGATTATCGTTGAATGAAACCCAGAACAGCCTGGATCTCGTTCTCGTTCACTTTCAGAAATTCACCTCCAAGCACATCCGGTGTACAGTTCTCATTTGACGGCACATTTAACGATAGACGCTTGAGTCTCCGCGCCCAATTGAACGAACCTCGCAATGGTAAGAATGGCTTACCTTTACCCGGTGCGTCAGGAGCACATCCTGTGGGTGTGGGGTGAAATCCTGCGGGACATTTCATTGCAACCTCTGAAATGTTTACAGGAACCTTTTAGGAACCACGACGCAGTAATCGTACTGCTTTTAACAGATTCTTTTGACAGTCATATAGATGAGCAAAGCTTTCCCAGCGATTGTGAATATACAATTACAAGTTCTTGAAAATCTTACAAACCGGCTCCTTACCTGCCTTGGGAGGTGGTTGTGGCTGGTTAGCTGGCATTTTGAAGGCAAACCGTGGCATTATCGTGCTTGTCTTTGGCATATACGGTGTTTTTTGTGCTGGTTTTTTCTGCTGTACAACAGGTGCTGCTTTCGGCTTGGACGCAGGTGGTGGTTTCGGCTTTGAAACAGGTGCTGGTTTGGGAGTTGTTGGTTTTTTAGTGGTTGGTGCAGTTGCCGGTGGAAATGTGGCGTGTGCAACTGGTGGAGGTTGAGGTTTAACAGTCAGTACAGACGGTGGTGGTTGTGGAGCGTTCGCAGCTGGCTTCACGGGTGCTATCGTTGTTTGAAGTCTTTGGTGTATCGTTGCCACCGTTGTAGTACCTGTCGGCGGATTGCATATCTTCCCCTGTCTCACG
Source organism: Notospermus geniculatus (assembly GCA_002633025.1). Lineage (NCBI taxonomy): Eukaryota > Metazoa > Nemertea > Pilidiophora > Heteronemertea > Lineidae > Notospermus > Notospermus geniculatus. The sequence continues at coordinate 479,056 of NMRB01000021.1, read as the reverse complement.
TAGCCGGCTGGACACATCAGGTAACAGCCATCGGTTAGTCGTTCGAAATTCGGCGGGCAGCCGGAAACTGGAGAAGAGGTTGGTACATGTACGTACGTACGTACATGTACGTACTTACTTCAGCTGAGCTCTCAAGTCATTATAAAGACCAGAGAAAAAACTATTCGCATACTTGAAAATATGCAACCGACACCAACAGCATAGATAGCCGGAGAAACGTCATCAATTCACTAAGCTTTGATGGCGTATGTTTCAGAGCGTCGACATGAAAACAGACTCAGGATTCATGGAAAAACAACTGTTTTACATCGTCAAACACCGCAGCTGTTGCACCGGACATCAACGAGTTAGGCTAATCACCGACACTGTGGAAAAAGCCAGCAGAATTCTGTTCGAATTTGCTTCTTTACCATGCAGGACCAAAAACTTACCCGTCTTTTCACCAGGGCTACCTAGGGCCCTGCACAAAGGGACTATACAGTACTCCTTCGCAACCTTCGGGTCCGTCGTATAACACCATGGGCCATCTGGAGCACCAGATGGGTTACGGCAGAAATTAGACGCAGTAACCAAGTTCTTCTCAGGGAACTTCAAGGGATTCTCTGTGTGGTTGTGTGGGGTCTTTAGCGACCATTGCTGACATGTCCTTCCACTTCTCGTCTCGGAGACCTTGCCGGCGTATGCCGCTCCATCTTTAGTTTTCTTACAGTCATCTGAAAGTGGATTAAGAGAAACTCAGAGACACATTTTGGGTTAAAAAAACGTGAATTCAAATCTAACTTTTTCATTTCCTTGCCCATTCTAAGGCCAACAACGAAGCCTAATGTCAAACTTACCAACAGCACGTTAGTAATATCACCACGGCCACACTGATACACAGGCACGATGCTCCAGCACATCGTAACCCACTGACCAATCAGAGTTGCTGCTCATTTTTGATAGTGAAATCGACATGGCCTACCTTTGTCACCGCCCACTCCTTTGGCCATACACGTCTGTCCCACTTTCACAGTATTTTCAGGACACTGGTAGATACATCCCGTCTTGATCTGTTTGTACTTTTCCGGACACGGTCCAGTTGCTGCCGAGAAAAAAAACAGAACCTCAACAAAAGAAAGCTTAAACCGGGTTGATTTCGCAAAAGTGAATGCACTAGCCTCCAAAGGACGAGTCTGTAACGGATTAGTATGGGGTTAGACAACAACGCTAAACATTGTAATCCTCCTCAATCTTTACTTACGGGTTCCAACACAACCATTTGCTCTGTATTTGGTTCCCTTTGGACACACCAAAACTGAAAAAGATGGATTGAATGACGGTGATTACTGAGGAGACTTCCATTCTACTTGCAATATTGTTCGATGTGTCGTCACTGCAACCTCGTCGTCTCGAAACAAGTGGGGACGAGTTCACCATTCGGCTAGCATGATGCGGTGAATGGTACTGGTACTTACTTGTGTTGAGTGGATTTGGTGGCTGGTGACAGAGATGCCCTTGGAAATGTAAACCTTGGGAACATGTAGCCCCTGAAATATTGATTAAGTCAGTCAAGAGGAATGAGCATGAGCATCAGTGGATTTTTGGCAACTGAGTTTGTTCTTTGTTGAATGCGTTGACGTTTTTACTACGCAAGGCAGTCGTAGACTGGTCGTTCCATTTTGAACTTACGTTTGCACTTTGACCCACGCATCACAAACATCGGCTTGCATGTCGAATCTGGTTGAAGAAAAAGTAGATGGCTCGATCAGGTGTATTGACGACGACGCCCAGCAAATGGTAAGCTCGGTACCTATTCCAATCGCACCAAAATTTCCACGATGAATAGGCAACATCCCATCCTCGAAGGTCCAACTTCTGGATTTACATACGTGTGCGCGTATTTTTCGGTGAGTTTTCTGCCTCCGAAAATACGCGCACACGCGAGCTATCTGCTGAGCAAACGGCCTCGAATAACTTTTCGCTCAGCAGATAGCTCCCAGTGTGCGGCAGGCTTAAAGTCCCACTTCTGTACCGGCAGGCTTGAAAATATTTCTCAATGTGTTCTTTCTTATGATATCTAATATGAACAGTATGTATGACGGTACATCATCATTATCAGCGGTTTCTAGGCCCACCTGGGTCTTTACCATACACACCTGCTTGAAGTCTCATCAGAAGTTGAGCCACATCTCTCTCGATTGCCGCCCCCTTTGACAGAGAGAACTTAAATATCGCTTCCTTCCAGAAAACATGATGTTGAAACTTCGGATCCGGCACGAGACCAATCGGGATGATATACTGGCGAACTCCCTCCTTATACATGGCGTCCATACTCATAATCACGTGTGCCGAGTCTGTAGCCGAGCCTGGTTTGTTGCTTCCCATGTAGAGTATCATCTTTCCGGCTTTCTTCTTGTGCATCTTATACTGCTTCTTCACAAACAAGTGCGCGGCGTCGACGGCAACTGCCATGTGAGGGCGCTGCAAGGAATTAGATTGAGCAATGTATTATGACGCATACATGTATGTAAAAGAGAACCGAAACACATTTTGTGCGTTACCATCCTGATAATGCAGTTCCTGGGATGCCGATGAAATAGGTTTAAACAGTGAAAAAAAGGTCAGATATCTTCTAGACGTACCCGATTCAACACTTTTAGAGCTTTGATCTTGGCGATGTACTGCTTCGTTTTCTTGCTGTCGTCCATGGCTATGACATGGACTCTGTGTCCATAGTAAATAAGGACGAGGTGGATGTCGCTGTTGAAGAAATCGCGCATCTCGAGGAGAGTGATGAGGAACGCTTTCATCTTGTTGATGTAAGCTACTCCTGTGAACTTGGAACCGTCCATTACGATAATCACGTCCAACTTGAATTCAAAACCTGAAGGTATGAGTGAGGAGAGCTTTATCTTGGGTCCCGCGACGAAACCCCGAAATCAAAATGTCGGGAGCCTAAGTGTATAGTTATATGCACGCAATGTCATCACGTCAACAACGATCATTTTGATTTCATTAGAAGTGGAGTTATGAAAGAATCCCTTGATATTTTCGCCTACCTTTACCCTTAGTGCACATTCCCTTGTGAACATCCCATTTGAAACCAGGCCAGCATTGAAGTTCTGAAGTCAAAAAACAAACAAAGGTAGTACGCTAACGCACTGCAATTGGGAGGATTTAGCCGAATTCGTACCATGCAGGGGAGCATTGTGTGATGTCGACCTGCATGTACGGTAGGCCTATGCAGAACTCAGGATGTAATATTGTCACTGGGTGGCTTTTTGATGTAAGCTGTTCATCACACTTACTTTGGCAGCTTCCTCTTTGGTCAACTTCGTTCCATTTACAAGTGGTATCTGAAATGGCAAAGATGGAGACCATGTATTTTCTCATACAAATCAGTGTCCAGAGTGCAGAGAACTGCAGGAAAATCGTGCTGTAGGCCGATCGAAGATATTGCCAATGTCAATGACGTTCATTTCAAACGTCACGTTAACATCAATTTTGAAAAGCAGGTGGCTACTTACCTTCCTGAATCCGAATACCAATGAGCCTCACCAAATGGTGAATGGTATTCACCTTCGAAATATGAAACGTGTTCTGCTCCCAGATAAGGAACTTCATCCATTCTAGGGCAGGTGTCCCTAGTGGGAGTGCATACTGTCGAACCTTTTGTTTGTAAAGCTGGGTGACGTAGGCCAGTATGCTCCATGCCGCAGCAACCTCTCTGGCTCTCATGCTTCCTAAAGAGAAGAGAGATGATTCATTCTTAGTCCTGAATTACATTCAGTACCTTAAGGTGATACACCGTATCCCTTGCATCATTTACAAGTAGATACTGAAAGGACGAAGAGCGTCCTCCTTATCCATGTTATCTTGCCTATTGCCTTCACAACGCAGTGACAACGATTTTTCGATATTCTGTGATATTTTCTGGACTTCTAACAAGAATTATGTTTTCTCATACCTATATAAAGAATGGCCTTCCTAACGTTCTTATCCCGCCTGATGTTCTTGCTAGTTCTTATGACCGAGTTCAGTGCTACCATTGCCTTCATCATGTCAGGCTTTCCAGGATCGTATTTCATATTCTCCACCTTTTTCGTCACTACAGGAGTGAGTTTCACTATCTCCATAACTTCCACAGTGGTCCCGTATCTTATCACAAAAAGCTGAAAATGGCAATTTGGCATCAATGCGTTCCGAAGCCCCTTTTGAAGGCAAAATAGGCTGGCAACTATCGTCGCCATAACCTTTGAAAAACCACCAGGGCAGAACCCCATCTTACACCAGTACTTTTGTGCATGTTCGGGAACTGCAGCTTGTTGTTGTTGTTTAACGTTTCGGCAGTAAAGTTTACCTCATTCACTTCAACTTACATGGATGGCGTTCTTGTCGATTTTGAAAGTCTGCAAAAATTGCACAACGAAGTCTTTGGCATGTCTGAAACCGATTTCACCGGTGTAGGCGGAAGCGTCGACCATTATGAAGAGGTCGATCTTCTTGGTTGCTGGAAAGGGGAGAATCAAAGAGGTCAGGAACAAATGTCGAAAACCCTTTAGAAAAAGAAGTCGTGGGCATCGTGACCCAACTGAGCTAGTTTAGAAGCCTGGAGAGCGATCATGCCAATGGTAAGGCCTAGTAAATGATTATCATTAAAAAAGTAATGTCTTTTAGACTTACCGCTCCTTCCAGCTTTGACCTTGTCCACGCACATCACGCCGTCCCACATCTGGTAGACCTGGCACTTTATCGCTGTAGACGAAAGAGCAAATAAATCACTTCTCACTGGCTCAGAAAATGATATCAGTCCTCGGAGTCACTGATGAAAGCTTCAATCTCTTATAAAGAGTTAATGTTTTCCATTCCAACCAATTTTGGAGATTCCGGTTGGAGATGGTTAAAAAGAAGGTCATGAGTTTGGAATTGGACTATTCGTTAGGCGTCAGGCGTTTTTCCTCTGGCTCCGTCCTCTGGCTGACTGTAATACGTATTGGAGCCAGCGTGAGAGGTAAAAAACTTGACGATTTAACGAAGTGGGACAGAGAGTAGACACAGTAAATTAACAAACAGCTGAGTTCTTTTTGAAGTTTCTATGAATGATACATACGTTCGCATGCTACCTTCGGAGCAACCTGTCCAATGGGGCAACCGGCATCTGAAAAAGCAATGCTATTTTAGTGTTCTGTCGAGAAAACTCCTTATCTGGAGAATGATACTCTCAAAGTGGCTATTAACATGGTGACGAAGGGAGCGAGCGCTAAGAACACCTGATGTTCTCAGGATGACATGTTCTGAAAAAACAAAAAGGTGAACTGGTCACATGTATGTAACAGTAGCCTTAGTGGGGAGTCTTCCTTTTTGCAGTAATTATTTTACCATGGAAAGTTCAACACTTTCCCGTCGTAGTGACGATGTGGCGCCTGGGATTTTACGTCACGCGTCTAAGAGGATATTGAGAGAAATCCTGTTTACGTCAGCAACAGATAGAGCAACATTAAAAAGTCTACTTAGAATATCAAGTTGATATGTCATTTCAAGATAATTATCGGTTGAATGAAGTCATGTTATTCCAGGCTCTTCTCATTGCTGCCGTATTATATCAGGGTAAGGGGATTTTCTTTCCGTAGGCTCATGTCTGCAGGCCTACATGTATGTCTGGCGAGGTCAAACAAGTTTGTGAGAAAAGGAGGTTTATTATCTATAGACCCTGGAATAAGTATCCATCTACGCAAATGATCTCTCGGACTCAAGAAGCGGTCAAAGGGACGCGCCTGTATGACCGAGATTTTATGTGATAAAGAGGGCGACACTCTCCGACAGCACCGAAAACGGCCCAATTTCTCAGGAGGTGGTATAAGACGTTGGCATCCTAGAAAAGGAGATAGAACACCATATCGCAAGTGTATAGATGGCTTCTATACTCAGTTCTTTTCCACTGATTATTTCTTGCTTTGTAATTCCATTCAACTCAATTGCAGGTACATGTAGAGCTGAGGTTGCATCTACCGGGAGGAAGGGTAAGTTGTTTAAAGAAATCGTCCTTCATGGACACTTGTAACGCTGGGGGCTAAGAGAAGAATAAACATAGGCAGATAATTTGTAGGCCAACGATTACAATTTATTACTCTGGAGGGTATGTGTGGCGATGCCTATGGTTCTGGTTCGTCAGGGCAGGTCATTTTCGTGACATTACAAATTCAATCTAAATTCAACAGAATTTCATCTTGATTCTTGAGCAATAGTTCCAAACTTTTTTGCTGTGGCTTTCATGCCGTCTTACATGCCCCCCCCCCAGAAAAGTATGATTATTGCAGGCTGTTTTCACATGCGCCATCTTTGCAATATCGTGCTCGCACATTCTTTTAAATCATCCGATTCATGGTAACTACGGAAGTAACTGCGTATTAAAGATAATATATCACGACTTCATTGTTTACGTTTAATGTTTTTAAACATTGATGTTTACATTATGTTATTTTGGACTTTTGGGACATGCCAACCCACCAAATTGAATGTTTTCAGTATCAAAAGAATTTCTAGAGGGGCATATCACCAACAAATTACTCATAAGACAAAGAAAAACGAGAAATAAACAAACAAAATGTAAATAAACAATGATTTTCGTGGCCCGCGAAAATATCCGTGATATATTATCTTTAAGGCCCGTTTCCACTTTCGCGGATTTCGCCGCGCTTTGCGGCGAGCTGAGTGGTTTTCAGATAGGCATGGAAGAATTAACACGTCATGTAAATGTATTGTTAAACCAGCGAAGGATTATCCAAAACCGTGTGAAAAAAGCACCGCTCGCTGCAAATCACGGGAAACTGGTCTTAAAGGAGTTCGACGCCCAAGTTGTAAACAAACCAGTCAGTTTGTTTACAAACAGTGGTCGGCAAACTAGTTTTATTCCTTCGTGAAGGTGGCAGGCACCAGTAGCGCCCCGTGATCGTTAGACTGGTGCCCGGTCCAATGCAACTCACTCACGATATTCACGTCAGTACATATCATCGACAATAGGTGGCAGCACCGCAGGCGTCGCGTGGATAGAGAACCAGTGAGTGAGTGTTTACAACTTGGACGTCCAGCTCCTTTAACTTTGACTTCCATCGCAACTTCAGATGCTGTCGCGTTCTTTGGATACGATTGGTGGATTATCCTCGGTCAGGCGGGAAACAACAACACTCTAAACGGTCTAACGATACACATCAATGACGTGGAGACCAGCAACGATGGCCCAAAAAACATGACGTCATGGGAATTCAAAGGCAACGCTGATTCGTACATCAGAGTCGAAAATCCAGAAAACGGCGGTCCGCTAACATTTTACAACAGTTTCACGATTGGCACCTACATTTATCAAGATTACACGAAAAATGGGCCTATCGTTGAATGGACTCGCGAGTGGCAGCACTTTTCGATCCGGGACCATCTACTGTACATGAATATGGGGCTCCTATGGAAGCGGGGAGCAGCGACGGTTCAGCACGGGCATATGGCGGTGCCAACCGGCGGCTGGCATTTCGTTGGCGTCAGCTACAGTGACATGACCGGCAATCTAACGATGTGGGTGGATAGTATTGACAATGTTTACGAACAGCACATCGGGATTGGGAGACTGTCATGCATGGGTGATGTGCTAATCGGCGTCCAGCCTATAGACAAAACTCACAATCCCCTGAAAGCGAAACTTGCTGGACTGACCATTCTAAATGGGGCTATAAACAAGACGCAGATAAAGGAATTTAAGTGCAACATCGTGGCGTTCGTGGCAAATGGTAAGTTAGTCCAGCCAGAATTTGCAGATAGGCCTATCGTTTTGACAGCATTGGTTTCTCAATGAGGGTGTCAATCTGGCGTCCTTCCGTTCGGTTTATCTGGAGGATTAAGAATCAATTTAAAGATCCGACGGCGCCGCCATGTTTGTTGCTCTTTGGACCCGCCAAACTGAGTAACGTACGTCGAAATGACAAATCCACGGTTCGTCATTATGGTTTCCGATCTCAAGATCGGAAACCATATTGTGTTTGGTCATGGTGTCTGTCTGTCTGTCTGTCTGTCTGTCTGTCTGTCTGTCTGTCTGTCTGTCTGTCTGTCTGTCTGTCTGTCTGTCTGTCTGTCTGTTCAGTCTGTCACACCTGTAAATTTGTTCCTGCAAGAGCTACAGACCTGGATCATACCATACATTAACTTGTCTTTCTTGCCGGTATCTTTCTGCTATCTTCATTTTTCGCGTAAGGCCTGCATAACGGATCCCTTTCTCAAAACCCTTTTCATTTCGCTATGCAATTGTATCACCGTTCACTGCCCGTTTGAGGCATTTAGCTTGCATGGGTTTAAGCTGTTTGCCTTCTTTCATTCACCTGAGCTAAAGCCAACTTTGATCTCAAGCAAAAATCTATGTTTTCCTGAAATTTACTCATGATTACGAGATCATCATGATCATCATCCTGACACATCAAGGCCTACGGTCACTTCGCCCTCCGACTACGCTCTCTTCACCCTTGACATTTTCCCTACTGAATTCCACTCTCAGCAGATTGTGCCGTTTATCACGCTCAGCCCCACTGCTGTCATCAAAAATAATCCAGAACAAAATATTTCACCAAAAAACATATTCAACGTTAAGCATACCTGTGTTCTTTATTACTTGCTGTCAAAATCCTTCATTTTACAGCATAATTCGTCAAAAAACAATAATTGTTTGTTAAATCGCGACGGACATCGATAGAAAGAAGAGCCACCTTGAGAACCAATCAGAAAAGTCCTCGCATACTGTTGCCGCCAAATTGCTAACTTTGGCGACAGATGGCAGTAGCGTACAGTCGCTGGCTGCCGGAGATTTTTCCGATGTTTCCCGAGGTTTGACGAGCTCTTCACTGTCTGCTCGATTGACGTATGTTTCATCAAAATCGGCCCAGCCGTTGCGGAGCTATCGTTGATAAACCTCGCGCCAATCGGAACTGGAATGAACAATAGGACAGACGCACTGGCAAGCAAATGCATGAAACCACCATGGCGCCCGATGGTCTATATTTAGCTCGGGGAAGCCCCGTAGGCAAAATAGCAATTGTATCACCGTTCACTGCCCGTTTGAGGCATTTAGCTTGCATGGGTTTAAGCTGTTTGCCTTCTTTCATTCACCTGAGCTAAAGCCAACTTTGATCTCAAGCAAAAATCTATGTTTTCCTGAAATTTACTCATGATTACGAGATCATCATGATCATCATCTTGACACAACAAGGCCTACGGTCACTTCGCCCTCCGACTACGCTCTCTTCACCCTTGACATTTTCCCTACTGAATTCCACTCTCAGCAGATTGTGCCGTTTATCACGCTCAGCCCCACTGCTGTCATCAAAAATAATCCAGAACTAACAAAATATTTCACCAAAAAACATATTCAACGTTAAGCATACCTGTGTTCTTTATTACTTGCTGTCAAAATCCTTCATTTTACAGCATAGTTCGTCAAAAAACAATAATTGTTTGTTAAATCGCGACGGACATCGATAGAAAGAAGAGCCACCTTGAGAGCCAATCAGAAAAGTCCTCGCATACTGTTGCCGCCAAATTGCTAACTTTGGCGACAGAGGGCAGTAGCGTACAGTCGCTGGCTGCCGGAGATTTTTCCGATGTTTCCCGAGGTTTGACGAGCTCTTCACTGTCTGCCCATCAACCGGCCGTGAGGCCGCATTTCATTTTTTACTCCGTCAATTTTGTGCTGCTATCTTTTCCCCCGAATAAGTTAGGTAAGTTTTAAAGTATTCCTGAATGCTTCAGGGCTGCATTGATTCAGTTGAAGTAAACTGCCAGCTTGGTATTTTGGTTATTTTTGGGACTTTTGGTGAGTTAGAATTTCTCGCCTTAAGATTTTCAAGATGACGGCTGCCGGTCTCGCCTCGTGATCGGTCGGCCATGATTGGAAATATTTGTTTCTATATAGTCAGGTTCAAGGGTGGATTGAGCGAGAGTAGGAGTGATAGGAACACTTGTCAGGGCAAGATGCATGATCACGATCATGCCCAAGTTGTGGGAGCCGCCATCTATTGGCCTGGAGCTTGAGGAGGTCGCCTTTTCTCCACGGAAAGATGTCGCTGCGACCGTATCAGGCCTTTTCATTGTCTTGAGGACGTAATCTCCGTGGCAATGTGAGGTGCGAGCATGAAGCCACAACGTCACGGCAGTGTGACGTTGACGTTCCGTACGACGTCACAGTGGAAAAGTGGATACGGTCGCAGCGCCATCAAATGGTAGAAAAAATTAGGCGACCTCCTCATTCCGCCGTAAGATCATTTGATTTCACCGGTCTTCGAATGCAAGCTGGCCAGAAGACCGGGTACCAGTCTAGAAACAGTCGCGAATTTTGGCGTGTATACATGTACGTGTAGGCCTACATGCTCGGAGTTGAGACCGGGTGCCTTCGATTAGGTCAGCGACACTGCCGACGTGGTAAACTGCATAAAAACAAAGACATTAGAGACATTAAAGTCCTTTAACATTCTAAATATTTTTCGTCGGAACAAGGCACATTTTGCTGTGAAACACCTTCCGTGGGTAATAATAGACAGGATTAGCACCTTTCCGACTCCGACTCCGACTTCAACTACGAGAACGAATTGCAGTCCGCTGTGAACATCCCTGATTAAAACGAGTTGGTAGACGTTTTCAATTCATCAAACACCATATATTGAAGGCAGAAAAATTTGGCCTTATAAATCGGAAATACGGATAAATTATGAATATTGAACTCGTAATCCTAGTCGTTACGACTTGAAATACGACTATGATATTTGCGATTTAGGTGCACTTCCGATTACGAGTCAAAATTATTCTGCCACAAAATTATGGCATTTTACGATTTGCAAACGTCTATCAAATCGTTTTTATCTAGGATGACGACAGCGGACTGCAATTCGTTCTCGTAGCTGTAGTCGGAGTCGGAGTCGGAAAGGTGCTAATCCTGTCTATTGGTCGTCGTTCGTCCGATTTCGGAGCATCTAGTGGTTTGTCGTTCATATTGGGGAGAATCTACACATGGTAGCCGGTTTGTCGATATGTCGGCAGGTTCCCGAGATATTTCTGCCGAGATATTTGTGTCATTCTGGAACACCTCGAAGCAAGGATGTCATTTTATGCTACGTTTCTGGAACACCTCGAAGCGAGGATGCAATTTTATGCTAATTTTTGACTTGGATAATGCAGTTTAGTTTCAATTTTCATTTCTACAACGCTTAAAACAACTAATCCATCGGCGTTAAACAACTTGTGATACATGGAGTTAGATCGGTTGGATGGTTTATGATATTGATATTTTTGAACGGATTGAGAAAGTCGTCTGATTCTGGGTCATGTGACGCTGTGTGTTGATTCAAAACCAGTGCCATGTTTTGAACCAACCCATGTGCACAAAATGCGCCATGTTTTGAACCAACTTCCGATTCCTTCTGACCATCCATTTCGATGACAGTGAAAAATACGACCTCTCTTCGCAAGATTCTGCTTTTGAAGTAGGGGGTACCGGTATCACTGCATCTCACACACCTGAAAGCATCCTGAGGTAAACAGTGGCTCTTGACAAAGAAACGACCGACGCAGTCCCACTATACTAGTAACTCGGTAATAGTGCGGTATGGTATGTTGTCCCGTAGGATTTTTTTGCTAAAGTTGATTTTTTTGCTGTTTTGGCTTCAGTGGGGTTCCAACTGCCCCAAAATGATGGGGTTCAAATTTTCTGACCCTTCCCTCACTTTCTGGGGGACAGCAATGGATGCAGCGACTGAGCTTTGTACAGGAGAATAATGGGAGTCAATGTAGCTAACTTTTGAACGGTTGGATTTACACCCCATAAATGTATTACCAACAGATAGTAACATGGGGTCGTATTCATAAAGCAGTTCTATCGTTAGAACCGTCTTAGGCCGGTTCCAAGTAACGTGGTTGACCTTACTTGGAACCGGCCTAAGACGGTTCTAATGATAGAACCGCTTTATGAATACGACCCATGGTGTCTCGGAATCAGACAGGCATATTCTTAATTGTTTTAGTCATTATGTAATGAGAGATGACGTTTTTCATATAAATTAACACAAAATTAGTCAAAATGCATAAAACGTCATTTCCCAATTACGTTAACTGTTTAAAAACGCCACAGAGGCTTATTTGATTCCAAGGCACCATGGGTCGAATTCATAAAGCGGTCCTATCATTAGAACCGTCTTAGGCCGGTTCCAAGTATCGTCAACCACTGTACGTCAGAGCCGGCCTAAGACATTTCTAACGATAGAACCGCTTTATGAATGTACGACCCCATATTTCTATCTGTTGGTAATACATTTATGGGGTGTAAATCCAACCGTTCAAAAGTTAGCTGTACATTGTCTCCCATTATCCTGAAGAAAGCTCACTTGCTGCGTCCATTGATGTCCAATGATATAGTCAGTTCGCAAAAATGGGGGACACCCCACAAAGAGGGTAGTGTTCAGAAAATTTGAACCCCATCAATTTCTGATAGTTTGGACCCTTGTTCTCCAGGTAATACAACATATAGGCCTACAAACAACAGTTGATCCCAGTAGCCAACCCATTTCCTACCACAACCACATCCACAATCCATGATAAATTGATAATGCATTCTTCATTGCCTTAGTCTCACTTGCCAGACGCTACGGGCTCACCCCTTCGGTAAATCACACTCCGCGTCTGGCTCTTTTAGAGATTTTACAGTCGTGAAGACCGCGTGGTGGCAGCACGGGCACGGGCACTTCTCAGTTCGCGGAATTTTCGCGGGAATTATGAATGAGAAAGCGTGGTGATTGGCTGGAGCCCAGTGAGTGCCATCTAGTGGTGTTCACGGCTTTTGAGCCCCAAAAGTGCCAGTGTGTGGAAGACCGGGACGTCGGATACACAGTGGGGCCGAGTGTACATCCATTGCCTAGGCTGCACCTGTATCTCATCATCCTCTCTCCAAAACCCAACTGCACACCATCTTCATCTTCATCTTCCGGTACCACCTACATTGTACATCTACACAGCCAGGAGGAAATAATCTAGGAGGACCCTACTCCATATTCAAGTAGGAAAGGCCAGGTGCATAAAATCATGAATAACTATGGCAATGTTCATTTTTTGAACCCAAATTTCGCCTGGTGAATGTTGAATGTCTACTTCACCAAACCGTAACCGTCTGGTTATCTCATTTCCCTGTGATAGTGTTTTAAGAGCGATTTCGGCCGTTTTGGTCACGCTCAGATCGGTGAATGCGCACTGATTTCTGCTCAAAAACAGATTGACGTAAGTTATTTGTTGGGTTGTTGTGCGTGTCATGGTGTGTACACCCCACTCAATCTTTGAATCGAGAATCAAACGGCGGCCCTTGACGACCAGTCACGTGATGCCTCGCCAGATTCCTGGGGACACGACTGAAAATGAAGCAAAATCCGGTCATGCGCAACACGCTCTTCCTGTTTCTGAGCGTGACCACCCGCGGTCTTAATGTATACTAGCAAAGTACCCGTCGAATGACGGGTCATGAAAGTTTTTGTTGAAACGCGGGTGTGGTCCATAAAGCCGTGTTTAACTGACATCCGTTATCCGTTTTTCATCTTGATCGCTACATGGAGGCAATGCTTTGACGGATAACGTCGTATCGCATAACGGATAACGGGTGTCAGGTAAACACTGCTTAAACCGTGTTTACCTGACATCCGTTACCCGTTGTGCGATACGTGTTTTCGTCTCGATCTGCACATGAGCCGATGCTTTTGGCGGATAACGTCGTCTCGCATTACGGATAACAGATGTCAGGTAAACACGGCTTTCCTAATGTCGGTCGGTGCTCCACGAAACTTCGGTCACGTGCAGCATATAGTAGCCAACGGTCATCCCGTTACAAACGATGTGGCACCCGACGTGGCCGACGGACTGCTTCCCGAACCCGTCGTTGAAAGTGAAATTGACGTCCGCGCAAATGAACGTGAGGTAGCAGGGGCGTAGCTAGCGGGGACAGGGGCAGGTGTCC
>NMRB01000021.1:425355-464881 GCA_002633025.1 Notospermus geniculatus | reverse complement strand
AAGTTTAATATACAGATAGCGTAACTCTATCGGTCTAAAAGACGCTAGCAGCAGGGGATATAATTAAATAAATGTGACACCAACCATCTCGTGAAAAACATTGCGTCATGGAAATGAAATTCAATTTCGTATTTCGTACTTCGTGTTTCGTCAGATTTGCGAAACCTCAACCGCCCACCAAGCCCATTTAAACAGTTTGATACGAATATGAAATAGAAATCGGGTTTCTAAGGTGAAAGACATTGCTTCCTACCAGGATCAAACCCACGAACCCTCGCATATGGCATCAATCGCCAGCACTCAGGGGCACACGCCTAAACAGTTTGATAAACAGTTTGATACAGTGAGTATAATGTTATCATTCTTTTCTCGTAGGATTTAGTTTTGACATCGACGCAGGCAGTGTTTTCATTTGGTTGGATAATGCCAGGAAAATTACCCGACGTCATGTCGGACATATCGAAGCCCCAGGATATTTACCTGCAGACGCGTTTGGTGATGTGTACATAGGAAACCGGGGGGCGAATCACAGCTTCATCCCGTTCAAAGGAAAGCTTGCTGGACTGACCGTTCTGGACGGGCCTATCGAACCGAATGATATTGAGGCTTTCAAATGCAAGATACTCACTAATGTGGCTTTGGGTCTCCCTGGACCAAAGGAAAGAGAGTGTACGTTATCTAATTAGGAGAGGTGTGATGTTGTCATTCGACAACACAGGAATGTTGTCGGGTTTTCAGGCGACTTTGTGGCCATTTTTGGAACGGTCTGCGAAATAGTGATTTTCTTGTGGCAGATTTAACGTAGATTCAGAAAAACATTGTTGCCAATTTTTTATCTGCGCCTTTTTGGCCGCCATCTTGAAATCCAAGATGGCGGCCAAAAAGCGCAGGTTAAAAAATGGCAACAATGTTCGCGTTGGCGTTTCGGGGGCTTTGCGAAAACTCCCTATTCTTTAGATAGAAGGTGCTTAGACCTTTTTATTTCCTTCAGCTCATGCAGGACCTAAGATTCTTGGCAATAAGTGGTGGATACTTTTGGGACAGAACGAAAGTAGTCAAACCCTCAACGGTGTGGAGTTACAGGTTCACAATGTTAAAAGATCTCCGGGTCCACTGGGACTGACCGCCTGGGACTTCGCCACCACATACGTTAACCGTCATTACATTAGGATCAACAATCCCCAACATGGTGCTTTGAACTTCAATGCCAGTTTCACGATTGGGACGTTCATTTACCATGATCGTACAAGCAACGGTCAGGGGCAGATTTTGGAATATGTCGGCAAACGATACCCTAGACAATGGGGAGTCCAATTCGGGATTGATCTAAATGTCTTGTTCGTAAATTTAGCGCCCCGGTTTGGCGGCGCGAGCGTACATTATCATGATAAAGCTTTCCAGAAGGCGTGGAGATTTGTTGGGGTCACCTTTAATCATGACACGGGGATCCTAACAATGTGGGTAAGTACGTACGCACATATAAATATTCTGAGCCAAACTTTGTCTTCGTTTTTTGCCCTTGCCAACAACGTGCAAAACTCTCAAGATGTTTCAGTTCTTTGGTGCTGTCGAGTGTGAAATCATCGAACGTGTACGTCAGCCAATCATTCTAGTCGTTGTGAGTAACAGGTATTCTGATTGGTTCCGATAATTTCGCACTCAACATTGGTGTCACCATCAAGGCATAGGCCTAGATCCGAATATTATAAAAAGCTAACGTTTTATTTCGTTGTTTCAAAGATGTAGTTTGCAGCACACTCGTTGTTGTACATACTGTCGAGTGCCAAACCGTGTACAGGGTGAGTCAAAAAAAATGTCACTCCAAATTTCTTGGCCTGTCACACCAAAACTATGAAAGGTACAAAAACATCAATGATACCATCGTTTTCCTATGGGCAATGACTAAGTCTAGTGCAAGAATCAGCCATGTGTGGCGAAGCATATGGTCGGCAGAGCCCATTGTTCCACGAGGANCTCCCAGCTCAAATAAGCTGCTGCAACTGTGCGTGATATGAAAACACGTGTGTAGGAAAGCGGAGGCTGGTGGTACCAACCAGCAGCGCATGCGCGGGAATCCAATATCTGCGTGGAGTGTGGTTACTGGCTCCACCCAAATGTTGTTCGTCTCACATCGGCGGAATGGTCGGAAAATATTTTATCAGCAGGTTTTAAAGATAATATATCACGACTTCATTGTTTACATTTTATGTTTGTAAACATGAATGTTTACATTATGTTATTTTGGACTTTTGGGACATGCCAACCCACCAAAATGAATACTTTTGGAATCAACAGAATTTCTAGAGGGGCATACCACCAACAATTTGCTCATAAGACAAAGAAAACCTGGACATAAACAAACAAAATGTAAATAAACAATGAATTTTGTGGCCCGCGAAAATATCCGTGATATATTATCTTTAATTCTATTTTGATGAGTTTTACGAAGAAAATCAACAAAATTTATTTTCAGTTGAAAATGCATTGCACATGACCTTTTTGTACTGGTGCTGCCATCTGGATTTTTGGTCGTGCGCCTTCCTCATTGTCTGTTCTTTTTTCTCTACTATGTATAGCGGGGCCAGTAATGCCGACGCTTTGGCCCGCTATAACATGTATATCACTATTTTGAAAAAAACAAATTTCAAACGCCAATCCGGTATGTCCGAGGCAGGTGTGCTTTGTTCGGTCTTCATATGATATCTTGTGTTTCGTTTGCTTCATTTTGCGTTTATTATTTAAAGCCAGTACACAAAAATTCACGGAAAAGTTTACTTTATTTGCCTACGGTAAGCAATGAAGGAAGAATTTTTCGGTGAATCTGGCTCGCAGGATTTGAGTCTGGGATGCCTAGAAAATACCTATTTCGCACTATGTCATGAAATTTCACCCAGATTATTCTGATACATGTAATTACAACCTGTGATCGATCACGAATGATTTATAATATTGATTCGAAATGTACAAAAAGTAACGATACATGTCAATATAAACTACCGGTGCTGCTCTTCGTCAGAAGTTAAACGTTTTGTGTAAAATCATGCTTTTGTGTTTTTGCTTTTATACATGTACATGTAACTGCTAAAACAATATCTTTACATGGATGAAACAGTTCCCTACGGCTTGCTTACGAAAAGGAGCTGTCATATATTTTTATCGGTTGTATTTATCTAACTTACCTAGGCCTACTCTTTCTACTTTGCCTAGCACTCTCTCGTTTTCTAACTGGCTTACGGACCATGCTCAGACTCTGAGTCCGATAAAGAGATAGGAAGTCTGAGTGTCCAGATTCTATTCAGCCAGACTGGCTAAAAAGCGAGTAAGAAATAAGTGGAAAATAAGAAGTGGGAAATTTTGCACTTTCGCGCAAATTTTTCGATTTCTCAAATTGGGGTAATTTTTTCCCATTGCTCATCACTGACGTCATGCTTAATACTCAATCTGATAGATGTACGTGGGCATTACATATTATGCTAATGTTATGTTCTGTTTACATTATGTTTTACGAAGCTCTTTACATTACTGAGAATCATCCTTCTATCGAGCTGTTCTTTTGTCCATTTCATCTGTTCGGAGCATTCATTTCCTCCGTAATCGTATCAACGAGCAACATCATCATTATCGTCACTGTAAAACCCGCTTCGAATAAAAGGATCGAAATCAGCCGACGAGGTCATGGGTATTCTAGAGAAAGGCACAGACTTCCTTGCAAAGGAAGTTTGTGCCTCATACTGTGTAGGCCTAGTGCCCAAAACTAAATCAGGAACGCCGTTATATGAACACTCGTTTATCAGTGCAGCACTAGCCTATGATCATTTCCTCTCATAGTTCATGGAAATCCCAAAAATCTCCCCAACATTCAAAGAACAGCAGACACCGTATACCGGATTCCGAGAAAAATCATTGGTCGTAAAATTTAGTAGAACTAACACAGAAAAAAGAAATCAACTCGAGTGGAGACTCAAAGTCTCACTTTGGGGACAAAATGGTTCGAAATCATGATACATTTTGTCTCAAAATGAAACGGAAAATATTTTGGGCCGAGAGACTGACATCTCGTTCCGAGAGAAAATATTTGGAGTTGAGATACTGACAGTCTCGATCTAAGCGAAAATATTTTGGGCCGAGATCCTGACAGTCTCATTCTGAGATCACTCAACTCAGATTGAGATGTCTTTGTCTCGGGCCGAAATATTTTCTGTTTCATTTTGAGTCAAAAAGTAAAAGCGGTCAGTTTTGGTTGGGCAAGTTTTCGAGAAGCCTTGTCGAGGGCCCCGATCGCCTATTATTTTCCCGCGCGCAAAATAAATCTGCCGTAGAAAAGGACCTTTGCGGGTCGACTGATTGAATTTTGCGGTATTTTCAAAGTGTTAAAAGAATGCAGGTAGAGGTCTCGTGAAGGTCCCCAATGCTTGCCGGATATGTACATGTACTGTACTTCAGAGAATGAAGACCGAATTTTCAGCACAAATTGAAAAAACTGCCGGCAGAGAGCTCTATGTTTTCAGATAGAACATACAATTTAGTGTGGTACACTCACTGCGTGGCGAACGTTAGCGCTTTTCGAACTGAATGCAGTGTGGCTTTAAATATTCCATGGAATTTACAAGAACCCACCGAATCAGATAATTTCAGCAATTTTGCCTTCTGCAATTACTGGTTCACAGGCAAATGAAACACATGTTTAATTTCAAAAATCGAGAGGTTAAGAAATCGCTCCGTTATTGGGGAGGTTTCGAAATCAAACGATAAACCAAACTTTTACGACAACGTTATTTTTCATACTATACATTAACCAGATTTTGCATTGCATTTTCGGTACAAAAATAAAGTTGTCGTTAATGGTAACACTATAACGCTAACGTTATTTTTTACATTGCAAATGCACGTCAGAAATGGCGTTAGCGTTAGTGTTATCGTTAATGGAGCAGTTTCTTAACCTCTCGATTGTTCCCCTGTGTTAGGCTCAGAGACCCCCGCCCCAATTTTGCCTCTTACATTGTTTTCTTTATATTCGGCAGGTTCATATCCTGAAAACTGGGACCCTACCTCAGAGGACAGTTTTGGGAGGTGCATACTCCAACCAGACCTAGAACCCCCGTACATTAATCCAAGAAACTACAGCTGTAATACTAGTTCACCAAATTCGCGTAAGTCAGTCGGCTACTCAGGGGCGTGTCAGACCTATCGAGAGACAGGTGTGACAGGAATCAAGTCCGCCAAACAATATTACGAATGGTCATGGTCTCTACAGCCATATATTCTCATCCCTCGCTGAACAAGAAGACCGGACTTTGATTCCAGCGGGACTTTGATGCCTGTCACACCTGTTTCGATTCAGAGTGAAAATACCCGCACTGTTTTGTTTTTATCCAACTGCCTCTGTTGACTCGAGCAGGAGCAACTTTTTAAGATGGCAGCAAACGCGTCTCAATAAAAGACAATTTTTGTGATTTTTTAAGGAAATTACTTCGGTTTCAACTGGTGGAACGTGTTAGGTCAAACTCAGGTACATAGCAACCTAAGAGGTCTGAGCCTAGAGGTTTTCGGAGTGAACACTACTGGAGAAGGACCAAACGGAATCGCTGCCTGGAATTTCAAGGGCACGGGTAGATCGTACATCCGAATACCTAATCCTGCTGATGGACATTTAAACTTGGATAGCTTCACGATAGGAACATTCATTTATCTACAAGAGGTTGGTCAGCAACAAGATATCACTCTTGCCTAGTTTACACCACAGTCAACCTCCCGTCTTTAGTTTATCCGTCGAGATCAATGTTGCATATATATACACTATACAGCTCTGGAAAAAGTATTCAGCCTAGTTCATACTTCGACGCACGACTTCGCGGAGTTGATTCATAGTCAAGCATACTTTTAGGAAATGACGTGATCGGACGCCGACTAAATCGTGCGACGGGGTGGGCGTCGAACGCGAGATCGTGCGATCAGTCGCCGACGATGGTCACGCGTCGAAGTATGAGCACTGGGCTTAAAGGCCCGTCTACACGATCATACTTTTGTTCAAAACACCATCATACATTTGTATGATGATGTTCAGTTTGTTGTTCCGTCTACACAGTCCAACATTCGTGGACATCTGTATGGCGAACGTCTACACAATCATACATTTGTCGGTCGATGGTCGTGCGTCGAAGTATAAACTGGGCTTAAGAATCCAGAATGCGATTTTCGTGCCGCGCGATGTCGCATCCTTTATCCACGACCAACGCGGCGGAAACAAACAATGCTTTCGAGCGTCTGCCGCTCAGAAATCGCGTGAATGGACAGCCAGCCTTAAAGGGCGGCGCACACGAGCGACTAAATCTGGGCGACCTCCGACGAGACTGGTGGTGCGACTAGACATCAACCAATCAGAAGCGCCAAATCTTGTCGCTTTGGCGGTCGGAAGCCAAGTCGGCCGACAAATCGATCAAAATTGTCGCTCGTGTGCGCCGCCCTTTCGGCTGATTCATACTCCGTCCGGATTTTGCGCCGACTATGATCAATTTCACTGCGTGTGCACATTCACGTCGTGGAAACCTGCGATCAGTTTCATGCGCTTGACGGTCCGCAAGCGAGTATGAATCAGCCCTTATAGTGAGTTTAAGAAACCATACGTTAACGTTAACGCTAACGTTAATGACATCATTTTGACGTCACATCGAATGAACCTGTAGTACATGTATTTCTTCTGGGGGTGACGTCATTTTGATCGTTAGAGTTAGTGTTAACGTATGGTTTCTTAAACTCACTAATAACAGACCTCTTAACTGTATATTCTTCAGATTCAGGATGGTGCAATCGTTGAATGGAGAGGAAAACGAGCAGGAGCAGCCTTCGGAACTAACTACTGGGTCAAGCTTTTTCAATTCCTTGGTGGGCCGGGGTATTTTGCCCGAATCGACACTTCTTTCAGTAACCGTGTGCCCCTGCAGGGTTGGCATTTTATCGGGATCAGTTACAACAGGACTACCGACAAACTGCTGAGGTGGGTTGACGATACTGTCAACTTGAAGAAGCGGGCCCGCATGCAGCACGTATCGCCTTGTAAAGGTGATGTCTACATCGGTAGGTTAAACATATAGATGGGGACGGGCGTGGTAGAATCTAATGATGCCCCCCCCCGTCTTCCTGATGTCTCCCTGTATTGTTTTTCGCATGGGGGCTTGGTCGCTCTACAATTCTATGGTGCGCTTAATCCGTAAATGTATTGTTGGGGGCATCCTATATCGAGGGGGCCATTAGATTCTTTTACACTGGAAATATTCAATGTCTCAATTTTGATGAATCATGTGTACTCTAAATTTGACGAACGTTGTCGGGTGAATATTTTTCACCAATTTTGTGAACGGCTCCATATTTTGCATGGGAATTGCTTCCATCCGAATGAGCGTTTCAATGTCAACTTTTTCTCTACTTTTTATAGGGAGAGGGCCACGGAGCGGAAGTGTCATTCCATTCGAAGGCCTGCTGGCCGGACTGACGATACTAAGCGGACCGATAACAGAGAATCAGATTGAAGACTTTAAGTGTATGATTCTAGCTACGGTGCAAAGTGGTACGGCTTCCACTTAGACTGCAATATACCGAAGTTTCGCATTTCAGAGGTCGGTTCCTGAACGTGATGAACGAAGGCCTACCCTTTTGATTGTATCTCAGATGTGAAACTGCGGGTGATTATTCCAGGGATTGTGTAGAAAAATGGAATGAGTGCTCAGGAGATACTTTTATTCCAACCTATACACCTTTCCAAAAAAAGGTGGCAGTCAAACAGTTCTAACCATATGACGTCAGAAACTTAATCCCATTCAATGGCTGCTGGCACACTAAGCTGGTCAAGCGGGCCATAGGCACAAAAGGTTAGGTAAATTAATTGTCTGAGAGGATGCGTTTGGTCGTGTTATATCATGCTTGACAATGAATGGTCACGACGTCATGTGATACAACTAGTAGGCCGCCATCTTTATTGGAAAGAACAGCCCAATGGAGGCTGAGCAGAATCTCAGGAGCTGACCAAACAAATACCCTACTTGCAGTAACAACTTACCTCTTTGCATCCTGTCAAGAACGTCATGGGCAAACTTCTGCTGACTTCGATTATTCGGCGTATGGAAGTCATTCTGCTCTGGAATTATGCTCAGCCTGAAGTACCTACTCTTGATAAGCCCCATCGGGATGGTATAGGCACGCATTTTATCCTGGTACAGACCTCTAAACCTGCCTACGATCCTTGCTTCGTGCCCAGACTGGGGTTTGCAGGAGCCGATGAGAACGATGACACTCGGTACACCCTTCCTTTTCGGAATCTTCTTCACCTCTCTAACAAGTTCGTCAACAGCTGGCACCATCTGAGGGGCGTATTTATCCACTGTCATGTTCTTCATCGTCATGATGAACTTCTTGAGCAGGGCATTCGTTGAATTGGAAAATCCTATTCTTAGTACAGTCACCTTTGTTGTGTAGTGGATAACAATGATTCGAAGATGGTCCTTCCCGACTTTGTACAACTCTATCAGCTCGATGATGAATGCTTTTGCCATATTGAAATTGAATTTGCCAGTGTACCCAGAGCCATCCAGGAGAATGTATATGTCCAGCTTTTTATTTGCTGCAAAAAATAAAACTCTGAGTGGAAGTTTTTCTTCTGAGACTTCTTATTTAAAATATTCATGTTTATTTCGTATAAGAACTTTGTCGATCTAAACAGGGTGTCATCGGTTCAGTATTCAACCTGTCTCAACAACAGATAGAAGTTGGATACAAAGCGATGATGATAAAGCTGAGGTCATAACGAACTTACCGGTGAAAACTTTTTTGACGCACATCTTATCCACCCATCGGTACTTCACTCGGCACTTGATCGCTGTAAACAGAGATTTAGCAAACTTAAGAAATGAGGTGATTGCTTCATACTGTTTTATAGTGCTACATCACCTATTGGGTAGGCTACTCTTGCACTTATCCTAATCAACACGCCGATAGAGAAACAATGCTTACGAATGCAGACTCCTCTTGGTGATACGTAACCATACTTGCACTTGAAGTCTGAAATTTTAAATAACAAAAATTAAATGTACGTGCAAGTCTGCGTCACTCTTCTCTAAACGATGATATTGACTGGCAAAATCTGCAGCAAGCGTCGTGTTTTAGGACGCCAATATACCGAAGTTATCTCGTGGTCTTCTGTAGCACTTACCTTCGATGGCTCTGGACGCAAGTACCGTCGCCATCCCGGCTATATCTGTCTTTGTGTTCAGGTAGAATGTATCCAACTCCCAGATCGTCTGATAAATGAATTCGTTGTCCAGGACCGCTCCAAGAGGAGCAGCATACACTCGAATTCCCATGTTATAGATCGTCGCCATTTGTTCGAAGGCATCTGCCCACTGTTTCTTCTGAGGCGAGCAGCTCCCGACCTTCACGAACGCGAATGGAACCTTCGAGTGGACGTCGTAATGCTTGAGAAACGTTATAGCGTATTTAAGATCTCGGACCATGTCGGGAGGTTTCGTGCCAGGTTTTAAGCCATTGATAATCTTGATGTACTCTCTGATGTTGTCCATTGTGAATACCCCTTTGAAGGTGTACGTTGACAGCGTATCAGCCGCGTAGATGAGAGTAACGCGTATGTATTCTTGATGAGTGAAGTGGTTTGATAAGATCTCTGAAACAAACGTCTTTCCGCGAGTCAAAGCTCCCTTTCCTGTGTACGTTGATCCGTCCAGCAGGATGACAAGCTGTAGTTTAGCTGAAATAGGAGAGTGGAACATGCATTGGTTAGAAAAGTTTGTTAATCATCAGAACCAAAATCTAAAGTTATCAAATCGTAGGCTAACTTTCATCATCATTGTCATCATCATTATTACTTCCATCATCATCATCATCATCATCATCATCGTCATCGTTGTCGTCATTATCATGACCCTCATCATCAACATTCGGTTCCACTGGAATACTGCAAACAGCATAGCTCACTTTGTGCCTTTCGCTCATGAATATAGTTTTGACAGTTTGTGAGAAAAGGAAAAAAGGAGAGAAGCTCACTTCTGACGTCGCCTGCCTTATCACACATTTTCCCATCCCACTTTTGATGCTTCTCGCAGCGAATTTCTAGAAATAGGAATAAGATAAAAACATACATGTAGGTAGGAATCTGACGTAGTTCAATAACGTGCATATGGCGGGTTCTACTGATTTCGGTGAAGTTACATTCTGCAGATTTGGTGTTCTAGTCAGTCATTTGGATGTCAAAAGAGCGACGCTCTCATTGTTGGTATCTGGTCAAACTTACCAACACACGCCCCGCGTTCGAACACCTTGTTGAAGGGGCAATGAATATCATTAGCAAGCCGGTGGATAAGCAGCTTTCCCATGCTTCTTATGGTCGTGTTCTTGGTGACCCAGAATTGGTCCTGCTCCCAAACTAAGTTCGGTAAGTATGCCATATCCACGTGTTTACCAACAGGTACGCTATATTGTCGTACATCAGAATGGTACAGATGCTTCACACTTTCATGAATGGCGATTTGCTCAGAAGGTGGTGATGTGGTGCTTCCTAGGAAGAGCAACGCTTTCTTGTAACCGGGCCGAACGTTCAAGCGTTTTTCCAAGTTTTCGACGACCACGCTCAGTGCATCGTTCATGGCAGGTGCATGCATTGAGACAGGCAGGTCCTGGAACTGATCCGCGTATACCGTTCTGAATGTGAAGTAGTAATACATTGATGTGAGTATGATAGTCTAATACCTACGCTGTCGGAGGGAAAACTATAGGGCCTAACTATCTTGCTTGACATTTGATAAATCATCGTCGACAGTAGGCCTACATGTGTCAAATATGTGACTAACTTTACTCAATGGCATACAAGACGAACAGCTTGGCTCAAAGACTCACTAGGTTTTTCAATGGCTCCAGCCGCAGGTTCAAACCGCTATACCCACTACATTGCACGCGCTCTAAAACTGTTTCAGTTTATGCGAGCCTCAGAGTATCACCAATAGACGGCGTTGGCCCGCGAGTCGATTTCTACGCTACCTACCTTTCCGATTCCTTCAGTAAGTACCCAACTCGTACTTGGTGCGTATAGTACAAAAGCGTCAGTTGAGTATTGGTGCTGTTGAAGATTAGATGGTCGACGAGGAACGTGACCAGTGCCTTCAGGTCATCAGCAGTTTGTTTTCCCGTGTAGCTTGAACCGTCGAACAGTATGAACAGGTCGAGAGGAATAGGACGTTCTGAAAAATCAATGTTAGATGCATTTGAACGTCGTTGTTGAATAACAATGGTTTGGATTTCCAAATCGAAAGGAAGGACACAGCGACATTTGAATACGCTTCTTTTCTTTCCGACATCTTTTCTTTGTAATGATGATGGAGGTTATTTTTGGCATATTTTAAGAATTATGAAATGGGTACCGGTAACAGAAAAGTCTGTACTTACTCAGTGAGTCGTCGCAGAATTGTGAATATGCAACATTTGCGGCCGGGCAACGTATCTCTGGAAGATTAGCGGAAATGACATCTTTAAGCATTTGATGATGTTGCGACCTCAAAGACACGCTAGTAAATTCTTTCACTTCACGTTTTGCACTACATTTACATTGGACTTTGCTCTGCAAATCTTAAGTAAAAGCATTGCTAACTTTTATGAATACCAGCCAATATCTCTTTCGAGCAAAAATCTCCGGACTGTTCACCTCGACAGGCTTACTTACTTCCACAGGTTCCAGTGAGTCCCGAAATCTGATCGATCGGGCAACGGAAATCTGTGGAGAAAATAAATTTCATGGTACTTCAGCATCATTGCCTCAAAAAGGCATGTATTTGCTCGAACCGGATACCCATTTGAGCGAAGCCGTCTCGTATCAATCAACGAACCACTGTTCAAGCCATCTGCTACTGACGACCGCCAGATGGTCGGGTCGGATGGTACGTCAAATGCTACTCAAACTTCTAATTTGCGGTGGAGGTCTAAATGGCCTCTCATCAAATTTGAAATAATCATTAAGCGGTCTCCTGCCCGATGTCATGATTGGGTTAAATTCATCGTTTGGGACTGGCATATAAAAGTATCGATTGCATTTAGTCATTTTGATCCTCTCTTATCTATTTTTGATTTCATGCAATTGAAGAATCAAAGGCCAACGTACCTTGTTCACCTTTGTCGAAGACTTGATCAGCCAGATGTATGACGTCATGACCTTCTGTTTTGATTTTCAAGGGAAACACATTCACGTCTGGAAACAGCATCCGTACCATCTCCAGATTTATCGACGCCCCTCCACGGACCTGATAAATCAGATACCCAGCGGCGTAGAAGCTCTTCCATAACTTTATCGATGGGTAGAAGTCCGCAGTCTGGGGATTGCAACTTCCCAAGCAAACGATTGCTTTCTTGGCGTCTAATCGTAGACCCTGTAACTTCAGCACCGTGTTTAGCGCCCCACTCACGTTGGGCAGACCGTCTTGGTAGGATAACTTGCTGGCCTGCAGGCTGAAGGCGGTCACTAAGTCTGCTCGACTGCCATCCTTTAGGAACATACTGGACGATTGCAAGGCGTAATGTACGATGAAGATTTGTAGTTGGGCGACGTTTTTGGTGTAGTCTTTTATAATCTGTTGGACGGTTTCTAAGGTCTCGGTGAAAAATCCAGGTCCAGTGTAAGCTGAGGCGTCAAGCATGAGGATAAGGTCCAGTTTCACCGGCACTGCAAGGATAGGAAAGGAGAACAAATCAGTCTGTGTCCTACAATTTTCAAGATAAGTAAACCGATTTCAGGCGATGGCTTGGATCCCAGTGTAATTCCAGATGCGCAAAAAGCTACACCAGATTTTATCGAAGTAGTTGTGATTTGTCTGTGGTTTTCTACACGAAACACGTATCTTTTGGTACCGAAGCGTTTAGGATCTCCAGACTAGCAAGTAACGATCATATCACCCTTACGACTACCCTTATAACGTACGTTTTCTTCCTTCTGTGCACATCTTCCCATCCCACCGATATCCTTGGCCACAGGTAACCGCTGAAGAAGAGAATGGAAATAAGAGTTTAACGACAAAGAAGAGGCAAGAAAAGTCAGAGGAGGTGGAAGAACAGAACATGAAAATGACGTCTGCAGCGCCCATAGACCAGACCAGGCCAAAGTTCTCAACCTATCACCTGGCAAATGTTCTCGGCGGCAATGTCTCGATATCTTGGGAAGAACTGTCAAGGAGTAGTTATCATACAAAGTTCTGGACATCGACTCAATCACGTTGTCGGTATTAAATCTGGGAAAGTTTTTTTACACCACGTCCAGGAGATTTTGTACCGGAGGCAAGATAGAATGTTCAATTGATATCACGTACGTTTACAAGTGTTTTGGATCATCGCCTGCTCTAGTTTGCATTTACCATCTGAAATAAACAGTAATGTCATTCAAAGAATGAAGTCGGTATTGGATCATTCATCGAGCACTTAGTCCACGTCCTTATGTCGTTCTGCGGAAACATCGTGTTAGAGCAAATCTGAACCCAGGTTTAGGACCCTTGGCGACCCAGCTTTCAGAAAAGTCATGTTGCCAAAAAATCTTTTGCCCGCAACAGCCGCTAGGGCGTTTTGAATTTTGGGAACTGGCTTTATCATTGGACGTCAGTTGACGCAACGACTGAGCTTTGTACAGGAGAATGGGGACGATGTACAGCTAACTTTTGAACGGTTGGATTTACAACCCATAAATGTATTACCAACAGATAGAAACATAGTACCTCGGAATAAAATAAGCCTATTCTTTGGAGTTTTGAAGCAGCGACGTAATGAGAAATGACGTTTTATGTATGTTGACTCATTTGACACATTTTTGTGTTAATTTATATAAAAACGTCGTCTCTTATTACATAACAACTGAAAACAATTAAGAACATGCCTATCTGATTCCGAGGCACCATATTTCTATCTGTTGGTAATACATTTATGGGGTGTAAATCCAACCGTTCAAAAGTTAGCTGTGCATCGTACTCCCATTCTCCTGTACAAAGCTCAGATGTTGCGTCCATCGGCGTCCAATGAAAAAGTCAGTTCCCAAAATTCAAAACGCCCTAGCGGTTGTTGCCAGCAAAACATTTTTTGGCAACATGACTTTTCCAAAACCTGGGTAGCCAAGGGTCCTAAACCTGGGTCCAGATTTACTCTAATACCAGCAGGGTTATTTTAAAATATGTCTTGCGAAGTGTATTTATTGGAAAAACAAATAACTGAGAAAAACGCATTTAAAGTATGTAAATGTAATGACTTTTCTATTAAATAAATTCATGTCTTTCTAATATTGCACAATAAATCCTCATGAATTTTATGTCCTGAGGATGGAAAATGAATAAGAATGGTAAATAGATGCAATTGCAATGAAAATTGAAAAATTGCCCTTTTTTGCCCTTCCCCCAGAAAGTGCCCCCTAGCGGCTATAATCGGCAAAAGATTTTTTGGCAACATGACGTTTCTTAGAGCCGGGTTCATAAGGGTCCTAAACCCGGGTTCAGATTTGCTCTAACACGATGTTTCCGCAGAACGACATAAGGACGTGAACTAACTACCCGTTTCTGTATCTTGCGTTTCTCGCGTCGTTTTCTTTCAATGTTTTCAATCCTTCTGCTTCGTGACCTCTCGAAACATGAGAAGTCGTGTTTCGGAAATTTCACATTCTTTTCCTGTACCATCGGTATTTTTTCATAATCCCTCTTTCTTTGGCCCTGACTCGTTGATAGATGACTTTTAATACCTACCCTGAGCTATCCTCGCCATGACACGATTCGTCTTCTCATTAATTTGCTGCTCTTTCATCTCCGGTGACAGATAAAACGTCATCTCTTTCCATGCGACACCCATCATGAAATTCAAATCAACTTTGTTACCAACACTTCCATAGTATATTCTCACACCGCTGTTGTACAAAAACGCAATATCGTCCATGACTACTTTCTGTTCCGGCGGCTCTGGTGTACAGCTACCAAGAAGAAGCACCACCGGACGAAAATAACCACCACGAAGCGAGAGCCTCTTCGCCACGACGTTTTTGACACCTCTGTACAACATCGCCATCTTGGATTCCTGGCCACCATATGGAATATTCTTGACCTGTTCCATGTACTTGGTGTTGCTGTTAGGAGCATTCATGACCAGCTCCGTCACAGGGGAATTAGCGTAGAGGAGAATTATGTTGAGATACTGCGGACCAATTTCGTCTGTCTGTATGGCCCTGGTTAAGAAGGCCTTTGCTAGTTGGAATCCTTTTGGTCCGGTGTTGGATGAGCTATCGAGGACGACGATGAGGTCGACTTGCATCTTATCTGCGAGGAAAATATATTAGAATTTTGATAAGTGGTCACTTTACAACATGGAATATGCTCCACCACCAATACACTGAGGGGATTGGAGTCTGTCCGATCATGGGCTCAGAAAAACGATCTTGGTTGATTGAATCCACCGACAAAACAGCTGGTATATGAACCAATGAAAAATATTCAATTTCAATCGAATCAGTAATTGCTCTAGTATTCCTGCGGGTGTCGCATTTTCGTGTACCGTAATTATACTGGGTTGGACTCCGATATCCTTGTCGCACTGGGGTATAATGGTAAACACAAAAATCGGCTAAAATCGAATCTAAATTACGTACTGTCTGATATTGGTTCGTCACACATGTTGATCTTGGTGTTCCAGATGTACTTCGCTGGGCATTTTACCGCTGAAAATAATTCACATGTACATTTCATTTCATGATGGCATATTAGGTGAGAAAATATGGCGATTTTTAAGAAAGAGCGATGGTATATCTTTACACTCTTTTTTTCAAATGATTGTTGTTTTCAAATGCTTACCTTGACAGGCATTCTTCTCGAAATATTCTCCCAGTTTGCATTTGCGGTCTGAAATCGTAAGTGAATCAGATGATATAACGCCATGCATACGCCAAATGGGGACATTAGGTGCAATCTCCACCAAATGGGGACATGCATATGTCCCCAATTGGTTCGAAGTAATATACGAATATCGACTAACTGGGGACATTATCTACGACCCTATCCAAGTCGTTCTGTGTCGTAAAAACATGATTACTCTGCTGTAATCTTGCTCAGCGATTTTCTTTTCCTGTACTGACACAACATATATGCTGGCGGTGGACTGGGCGATCTGAGCCGAAACGTTCCCAATAGTTCAAACTAATGCTTTTACTAGTGATTGCTGCATATGAAGAGAGCACTGCCATACTCACCCGCTTGCACACGTAATAGGTACACCATCGCCACAGCTTCTAATTTGTCATTGTCCATGCCAAGTTTGATGTCAAACGTGTATTCCGTGTTCACAATCGTTGAGAGGTAGGCTATATCGAGAACCAGACCAACCCTAATGTGGTAGACCTGTTGAAAGAGAAGTAAGCAGGGCCGTGTTGAGAAGGGCAGTGTCATTTTCTGAAGTCCTGAAAGTGACACACATCCCCGGCTACAGAAACGTACTGTCTAGAGTTCAGTTCTGTAGCACCTGGAAGAGTGTGAGTATGTCGCCAGAGAATTTGTCCAAATTATGGAAATGGTCGTTTTTGACGAAATAACAGACATACCCTTATCCCTAAAGAATAGATAGCCTTCATGCTTGTTCTCATGGCGGCCCGGTCTTTCTCCTGAGGAGTTGCACTCCCAAGAAGAGTCAGCACCTTGGGTATGAGCCCACCGCGGGCGTGTTTGTTCGTCCTGATCATCATCTCAATCTCCTTGAGAAGAGAGACGAAGTTCAGAGGGTTGTTCCCGAGCTCCTTCTCAGCCGTGAGCATCTGCATAGAATAGTCCATGAGTTTGGAGTTGTCGTTGAAGAGAAGTGTTTTAGTCTTCTGGTTCTTGTCTTGATAGACGAAGATAATCTGGAGATACTGCTGAGAGAGTTCGTATGTCATGATGACTTGGAGAAGAAAAGCGGTCGCCAGTTGAACCTGAAGGGCCCCAGTCTGTGTGGATGAGTCTACCACGAAGTAGATGTCAGCCTGAATTTTTGCTGAAGAGAGAAAAAGATCTTGGTGAAATTCAAATCCTGCTATATTCCATACCTGCAGGAAGCGGCATTCGTATCTGCATGGAAGTTTCAATTAACAAGGCAGATTAATCTCATAAGAATTCAACATCTAACATAACAAGGTGCGTGATTAACATGGGTACCACCACAAGTGTTCTGTCCCAGGCTAGGCCTACTAGTGTAGGCCTAGTCAGCACAGCATAAAACTTTTGGTGCGATTTTCTTTATACTACGTAGGCCCCTAATATGAGAGACAGCATACCTTTCTCCGCTTTAGCTGAAAGAACGAACAGAAGAAAGACAATTACAGTGCAATCGTATTTTGTTTGAAAACAGATCAACGTTTCAGGCATAAGATGACGTCATGGGATAGCCCACACCCGACAGCCAATAGGAGCTGTCAGTCAGTTACCAATAGGAGTCACTACGGTCCAATTCAATGCCAAGCGGACCCATTCACAGTTGATTGAGCACCAATCAGGAGAATTTTATATCGTATTGGTCCACTAAAACTTGGCTGCCCTCTTTTGCCGATAAGTGCGGCTGACTTCTATTGATGGCCTGTTTTCATGAAGATTTCGTTTCATCACTTGTCGTTTCCTCGATTATAATGAGACCTCAGTTTTCGTATTGCACGTGCTCAAGTGTAACTTGCGTATGACTGGAATTGATTATTTTCGTTATGCCTCCCGTAGAGACTTTCATACCAGTACGAGTTTTTTTCAGTCAATTTAGAGTTTTCGCAAAGCCCCCGAAACGCCAACTCGAACGTCTATCCTTTTGTTCGGTGCTCTCTACGTGGCATCGAACAGTAGGTTTTCCGTTCGCGTTGGCGTTTCGGGGGGCTTTGCGAAAACTCCCTATTTGCTCCACGACGAGCCACCGAATCGTTTTGCTCGGGTATTTCTCACTATACTGGTTCGCAATTACTTACCAGTGGGCGGTGGCTTCGGAGGTGGTGTGGGAGTAGTGGTAGTCACAGGTTCTTCAGTCACTAACCCCGGTGGTGTGGGCACCAGTGGCGGACTCTGGGGTCCAGCGTTCGCAGTCGTACCGGGGCTGGCCGAAGTTTTATCATCAGGCAAAGTCGGCACGATAGGGGCAGGGGGAGGAGATGTTTCGGCATTCGCAGGTGGCGGTGTGGGCACACTTGGGTCACCAGTCGCGGGAGGGTTTGTTGTAGTATCAACAGTCCCATCCACCTGCGGCAAATCCGGTAGGGGAGGAGGATCGGCTGTGGAAAAGACGGTGGATTAATTTTGTGAATGGATTGTGACTGCAAAACCTTCACAAAAGAATTTGAAATGTAAACTGCCGGGCGTGCTGAACCTTGGATGCATCACAATGGGGAGCGCCAAGTGGTCACGTGAGACTGATAGAGCAGACGTGACACCTATAGAGGCTCATTGTTCGAGAGATGCGGTTCACCAAGCACGGCCAATCACACCTTGAATCGTCATGAATAATAGGTGGCGTCGGTGTACTATCAGTTCAAACCCACGCGTATATTCTCGC
Organism: Notospermus geniculatus; assembly: GCA_002633025.1. Lineage (NCBI taxonomy): Eukaryota > Metazoa > Nemertea > Pilidiophora > Heteronemertea > Lineidae > Notospermus > Notospermus geniculatus. Next base: position 446,320 of record NMRB01000021.1, on the reverse strand, counting down.
GTGGTCTGCGTGATCGGGGTTCCCTATTTAGGAACCGAATGTTCCTCTAGTGGATCATATATGTGGGTGGCTTCGATCCTGTAGATACTGTACATCGATTGCAGGTCACAGTACACACGCCTAAACTGTTAAATTCAACTAGGATATGATGTAGGCTACTTTGGGTTCTCCTTGCTTTCATCGTTGTCAAGATGCATGTGGTCATAACCAAACGACTACCAGCATGAAACTGACGGCTGAATTACAAAATCCATCTACTTACAGGCGTTGGTGACTGCCGGAAGACAGAGAAGAAGAAGGGACAGAAGAAAAAGGGCCTGAAAGCCCGATTTGGGAAACATTGCCCGCCTTCCTGGAACGATACAAAGTTGAGCCTCGTACAGAAGAATGGCAACGACGGGAAACTTAGGCTACCTATCCTATACTATGTGCAGCTTGTTTACTTATACATCTTATACTTCTAAATTATGCTTCTTGATATACTGACTTCAGTATATCTGACCTTGCCTAAAAAATGTTGCAAGATCATAAGGCCCTTCAGTAACATCACCGCAACTTTTACAGTGGCAGCACCGTCAGGCAGACAAGAAATGTTGAAAATATTTGTTTGGAACTATGTCGAGATGGTGGTCAGTTTAAGGATGAGAGCTGGCACTGGCAGTACACGAGGTATAGACCTTCATGATTTGCCTAAATTGAAAACATACAGAACGCCAACATCGATTCTGAAACATACGATCCAATTAAACACAAGAATTGTCTCATTGATTTCGTATCGACATCGGCCTATTCCACCAGTCAAGAGGGTTTGTTATATATGTATACGTGTATCTTAACATACAGATACATGTATGGTTGTTCGGATCTCTGTAGAAGAGGGTACAACATTCCATGATTTAATGTGCATTGCCGATGGGTGTTACAAAACCAATCGGTATCTTCACTGGTGTACAACATATCACTGCACCTCATTACATGCATCTTCATCTTATCTCAGGGCAAGATTGTCAAAACAGCTCTTACAATGAGAAGTTCTTTATTGTGGGCCCTAAACAGAGTTATCGTGGTTTAAAGAGTGTCCGTAGGTAATAAACCGTGGGGGGGGGGGGTTAATCCAGAAAAAAATTACTGAAACATAAATAATATTGAGGAGGTTGACATGCAGTTTCTATGTTGCTAAGTAGGGCCTAGTGGTGCATGATCTGATCGAAGAAAACAATGAAGATGAACAATGAAGTGTCAGAAGAAAGATGAGATTGTCGTTAAAGCACTTCATCAAGATCAAATCAACCCCACGTCCTGGATATCTCTCCGGACCAAACAATGTTTTGAAATCAGTGTCAAATTTCGTGCTCAGCGAGGGACAACAGCAGGAAAGTAAAGGCCCGTTTACACTAGGTTGCAACAAGTTGCAAGTTGCTGCAACTTGCAACTTGTTGCAAACTATACCTGGGACGGTTTACACATAGAAAAATCGATGCAACATCCAGCGTGATCGAATTGCAACAAGTTGCATGGCCGTTTACACATGCAACTTTTATGAAACTTTTTGGTCTCATCAGGTTTATGCAACAAGTTGCATGAAGTTGCATATGAAAAGTTGCATGTGTAAACGGGCCTTTATTGGCCCTGGTAAATACGGAGGAGGCCATCTCAAGCTACTCATGCTGCCCTTGCAAAGGTATTTGGCTTACTCTCTCATGCGACGGACGTGAAGAGCCAGGGATGATAATCATGGCGCAGGTTGGATTCGAACCCGGGACCTGCCACTTGCTCAGCGAACCGACCTGATAACCACTTGGCTATCAGGTTCCAGCCGTCGTATGGTATAAGCAATGGAAAGATGGATTCTCAGATATAAGACTAAGACCAACTCCAGAGGTATCTCATCTATCATATACAATGTATCGATGCTGCAGAAGCTTCGGCTCCAAGGCCAATAACCATCAGTGACAAATGGACGTGGCAACGTCGCCATGATGCATATCTGTGTACATACCACTGCAGAAAGGTACGGTTACCATATGTATTCAACGAAATGCCACCAAAACCACGCTGAAGAGAGATTTGAGGAAATATCTAACCTACCGCGTCCTCCCTTCTCTATCTTCCTTTGTTTCCGCAGCCAATGTAGAACAATAATATCATGGCCTCCCAAGAGAAGGCCATGATCTCACAAATCTTTCCTTAGAAGTTATCCACAATACGCTGGAGTGAGGCTGCTGCTATGTTTCACAGTGCGACACCTGCGCCCACTTGTTCGTCTGGTATAAAAGGAATTGGTAGGTAATTGGTACTCGAAGGAATACTACCAGCGCTTTAATTAGTATCAAACTGGTAAATCGATAGAATTCTAGCTTTAATTTTCAACTGCAGTGAGCCAAGGCACAGAGGAATATCGTTACTTACTGCAATAGCAGGATTCCTTCTTGGTGACTGTTGCATTCACCGATCAGGATAAAAATGTCACAAAACATCTTACTTAAGTTGCTTCCTCTGTTGGCCTATATATGTATTTTATTGGCATGAACGTCATGGAGCATTATATTCGAAACACACGAAAACAACCATATGGGGCAGGGTAGATCTACCCTTAATTGATATTTGGATTTAGAAGGACCTGTCGGCCTGTACATCGCCTTGTGTGATCTGGTGCTCTCCACAAATTGCGCAAATATTCTCCAAGTGGCTCGAAAAAACATGGCTCAAAGCAAACAATAACAAGCTAATGATATCCATATCCATATAGCACATGGTTGGCTTGTGGTTTCCAATACTTAGTTTTTTACTCCTGTTTTCGACGTAGTGTCTTAGTTTACAGTCAGTGCAAAGGATACTTGATTAGACATATAAAGAACAAAGCCAAAATTGATACATTACATACATTTTACAGGCCACAATTTACCTTTCTTTGCACGCCACTTACACGACTATAGGCCCTACATATTTACATACATTTTGTCCAAAATAACGCGTAGGCCTATTTATGATTGGTTTGATTGGGACTTCTTGTGAATGTCATATATAATTTCTGTTTTATCTCGGTGCCAGGAATCTGACGACTCTCGCGTTGTTCGAAATGAAGCCGTTTCTTCATTTGTATGATTAACAATTCCGTAACCAGGAAGGCCATCCGTCCTGTATCGTCATCGGAAACACCACACAGAATATTTTTTTGTCTTCTTCGTTGTGAAGCTCCCAATAAACTATGTACCTTAGCTGTAAAAGAAAGGAAATATTCAGATTTAGACGCTGGAATGCAGTGGTGGGCAATGTGGAGGTCGTATTGCTTTGGTAGGCCTAACGCCTAAAGATTCTTACCTTCGGAAAGTACGTCGCCACATGGACATTTTTCCTGTACGTGTATACCTTTCCTTTCTTTAGGGGACACTTGAGGTCTCCGATGGGATCGCCGCAGGCCTCCGGGTGTGGCAGTGGCCATTCTACCCGTGGTGTATCGTCTAACTGGCCGAATGCATGGGTTATTGCCTCTGATGCCGGTTTTGCTAAAACGGATAAAAAGTGAAGCAGACATTGCCGACAGCTGGTCGATCTCTCTGTCACAGAATCCAATATCTTCCCGAATGCTGAAACAGTTGAGGAACTACCTACTCGTATATGTTCGTGATTCTGCCAGTGCTGAGCCAGAGGTCTGCTGTTGTAACTCCTATTCCAACGTAGAATAGGCCTGTGCATTAAAACAATGGGCTTGTTCGACATTGCATTTGGTAGTGCAGCACTGTTCAACTTTATCAACTTGTGTTGAAACAAAGATTCAAGGACTAACGGTGGCATGAAGGAATCCAAAAAGAGAGAGTCGTCGGACTTACTTGCTTCGAAAACGACACTGACGTTGTAGGATTTACCTCGCAGCATTATTGCCCTGTTGGTATGAGAATCCCATGGCTCTATTGTAACATTTTTAAGAGTCGAACCAGGAGAGCCTGAAAAGGAGGGGTAGGGGTCTGTCACTAGCATACAGCGACGTTTTTCACATGACAGAGTTGGTCATGCTTTAGCAGACCTAGAGTAGCACATGCTTAGCAACAAAGACTAACTCTACCCCTTCAGTTGAGGAGAGTGAGAGAGAGATCGTTGGCTTTGGTGAATGAGGTTTCAGCGAATCCTATGGATCTATAGCCATCGTATGCCTCGGTGTGGCTTACCGCAATCCTTCCATAACATGTGCGAAGTAGGCCTACCACCACGCTGTCGAAATCTTGGTGAGAAATGAATGGTTCTGGCCGCAGTAGCCCAGAAACAAACTGCTAAGACAAGACTTGCAAGGACTAGCTTCATTTCGGACGGTTGCGATATACCCTCTAGAAAACGATATAAGAAGATATAAAGGGTCTCTGCGAAGTAAGCTGAAGAATGAAAGCACAAGAAAGAGAAAACGTTTGTTTTAAAATATGCCAGGAGGGAAATGGTTTGATAGTGCATGGCTTATTGGGGAGAAAGGTGTATACGTACGGTACGATAATTTATGAAACTGTCTCTGCGTCTGAAAGATATCCTCGATGTGTACTTGTTCAAAGTTGCGCCATTTTATACTGACCGTTTACGAGTGGTAGCCTTTATCTTGGCTTGGTGGTGATAAGAAAACAGGTAAGATTTAGGCCTACCAGAGGGGTCAAAATGATACAACGGCACCCTGCATGGGGTCAAGTGGGCCTAGTGCAAAAGACCAAGTGCGCTTGTACTGAATACGACATTCATTCTCGGTTCAATTCTATAATCTCTCCTCATGCAGCACCATTAGGCACCACGTATGAGAGTTTGTTTACATTTGCACCCATTAGCATGCTGCCAATGGGAGTCACTTATAAAAAGATTTCAAATGACGAAGAAAAGCGAAAAAAAATAAATTAGTTAGAAATGTAATGCGAATAAAGTAAATAGGAAACAAGCATTGTAATCCTAAAGGGACTCGAACCCACGTCGACAGTTCTGCCTGGATGTCGAGTCCGACGTGTAGGCCTACCAATGTCAAATGTGTCGACCGGTCACAATACATGTAGTTGGCCCGTTTCGTTCTAATATAGCCTAGATCATCTTCAGTTTTGAGATTTCGTCGGTCGAAGTCACTTCGTCTGGTTCAAACCTTAATCAGATTTCAAGAGCTGATATCACACGTTTCGCCGATTGAAGCATGGCGAAACAAAACTCCCGCCAACCTCCTGCGCATGTCCAGCTTGACTACTTCCGCTCGTCATACTAGTATTCTATTGGCTCTGCTGCGGAGTAGAATTCTCACATGTGGACAGCTCATTTAGTGTCAGTGTCTTCTCTTTGTCAAGCCCCTGGAGTGCGATTTATCCAGCCAAAAAGGACATTGAGAAAAACAGATAAAATCATTGAATTGTGAAATTAGACGAAAATGTATGAATAAACTGCCATAAAACTGCGTTTTTATTACGGGGCCTAGCAGAAAATTCTCATGATCAATAGACACCATGATTGCCTTGAATCACTTTCGTGACAAACATCGAGGGAATTATCGAAACTGGAAGCCAACGACGAGAGCAGGAGTGGAAGGGTTGTATGATCGCAACGTGACCCTGTAGACCGATTCCTTTCACCAATAAGTATGGTAAGCATATTCTCTTCACTTCGAACCATCACGTCGCATCAACCGTCACATGGGCCCTCCGTCGTTTTGATCGAACATGCGATAGAGGTAGGGCTAACTGGCAGATACCCCACCATGTGGAAGAGATTGAATGAAATTTGGCTATGGTCAATAACAGGGTATATGTTTGCCAGTCAATACAAGGGTACTAATGAACTTTCGACAGGCCAATCAGACTTTGGTAGAATCACTATGAAATTGACATGCATGCAAGTATCGCCAATACATATATTTACTTTTTGTAGGAAAGAAAGGCTGCGGCGTCTGGTCCTGTAGTGTCATCAATTCTTACAGAAGAAGAAATCGCGGGTAAGTTTCAAAATTGGGACAAGTTTAGTTGTAGGTAGGCCTAGTTCTGCCTCTGAGAGTGTGATCATCTACATCTTCACAAAACTCCCTTTTTGGCTGAGGAGAGTTTCATTGCATTCGTATGATGTCCTGTTAAGCCTCACGTGAGATACCCATCTTGAACCATCAAGGGGTACGCTGTGTCCAGCGTCGTCCGAATGCAAAGTGACCGGAGACCTTCATATATGTCAAAATCTAGAGTACCACACTAGTGTCCGTTCGTGACTCACGTAATCTATTCTCTACACACAGAATACAAGGAAGCGTATTCACTCTTTGACAAAGATGGCGATGGGTTTATTTCCACTCATGAACTCGGCAAAGTGATCCGATCGCTTGGACAGAACCCGACTGAGGCTGAGATCCAGGATCTGGTCAACCAACTAGACTACGATGGTAAGGTGTAGACTGGTTCTGTCTTTGCCGCTCCCCTCCTGCGGCGCTACTGTCCGTTCCCCCAACGGATGGTAAGGTGCATTCGGAACGACCTGAGGCGAACTGCTATCTGTCACTGGGCGGCGCATTTCACCTCGGACACAAGTCCAAGGCAGCCATGTTGTTTATCATCAAACCCACGTGACCGTCGTGGGACTATTTTCGCCGAATTTTGGCCCGTTAAGATGTTCAACCGTACTTGCTCGATAAGTTGAGGCATATTATATATAAACTTACCGGTATCTCACCCAATCTGGTAATTATTGATCAATAACGCAACGTTTTTATGCTACCTATTTAGTTCATGCGCAGGTGTGATGAGGCGACCGCATCTGAATTCTCACAAACGGGCAGCGATCGTTGCGCGTTTAAGATGGCTGCCTTGGACTTGTGTCCGAGGGGAAATGCGAGTATCTACGGAAATTGCCGAGCAGTTGCCTTCGGAAGTTCCGAATGGGTAAGGTGGAGCCTTACCATCCGTTATAGATACATGTACTGTACATAGACATGTACTGTACATGTGCGTATGTAGCCCTACGTCATCAAAACTTCCAGGCGATGGTACGATAAACTTCCCTGAATTTCTCCAAGCCATGGCAAGCAGGTCACAAGATGAAGACACCGAAGAAGAAGTTCTCGAGGCCTTTCGCCTGTTTGACCGAGATGAAGATGGTTTCATCACGGCTGCTGAACTACGTCACGTCATGACAAACCTGGGGGAGAAACTGACCGATGATGAAGTGGATGAGATGATCAAGGTGGCTGATATTGACGGCGATGGCCGGGTAGATTATGATGGTGAGTTTACATGTAGGTCTACGTCTGTACATCATTTTCGTCCCAGCGACTATTTCGGTCCCGGGAGTATCTTGGTCCACGCATCTATTTTGGTCCCGAGTGCGTCTGTCTTGGTCCTGAACGCGACTATATTGGTCCCCAGTATTACGTCTATCGTCATTTGCTGCGGGGTCACTATCGATATACATTATAGATCCTTGCTTAGTTACGTAAACAACTGACACTGTTAAAATGATATCACGATAATGCCATGCCATCTTTTCTCGGTTTCTTTTGGCAGAGTTCGTCAGGATGTTGTTGAAGAAATAAAAGTACAGTATGCTGTCTTTTCACTGCAAGAGCGAACATGCATCCATGGGTGATCGTCATCTCTTGTGTCGGTATATTGACGGGATGCTAGCTGGTTCATTTCTGGACAGATGGCGTTCCATTTTCGACCCAGGTGGAGAGAAGGCCTATATCGAAGATTAATCAATCACACTTTTAAAGGGTCAATGGATTAATATTTGAAACTATACAGTGTACAATAACATAGGTCTACAACTTTGCCTTTGATCGGCTTGATCAATATTCGATTGATTAACCTATTTGTTCTATCTTCCGATTGCCTTGCCGTATCGCCAGAATAAACCTGGGGATTTAAACTCTGTTCAAATGCCTGTCATCGGTGTTAATTTGTATTATCTAATGTAAATTGTATCATACTGTAGTGTATCACGCCTTGGATTTTGAATAAAAAAAGAGATAATTATTGTGGTATTTGTGTTTCAGTTGTGATTTATTAATTACACCCTCAGGTGTGAAGTTGTTGGAAACAGACACGAACAACAAAACAATGGTAAACTATCTCTGAGTGAGTGCCATCTCCCAGCTCTCAAAACAACGATAACACACAACAACAACGACAGGATTGGTATTCTTCGTATCAAGTTCAGACAACGGTACGCCCGTCTCGTCTGCTGAGAGAACCCTCCCTCGACGAAGCTCCAACACAATAGTTTCAAATCTATACTTTTTTACGACAGTTCTCATTTCTCGTTAGTCTTTCGTGAAAGCTTGGCTCATTAATTTTGAAAGGAAGTGTATTAGAATAATTCGGTCAGATTTAACACGCCGATTGTCCGTTGACCGATTCAAAGAGCACGTTCCTAAAATACGGACATAGGCATCGACACTTCAGCATTTCACAAGATCATTATCACACTGATAGAAGTTACCTTTGTTGACTCTCCTTGTAAAACATATTCTGATCTTAGAAGGAATATCCATGTTTAAGTTTGAGATTTCCTGAGACTGATAACCGTTCAGGACTCGGCCTATCAGCGGACAACACTCTTGGGCAAACAAAAAACACGGACCCGTGTCTCACCTGACGGGCGGGCAGTGCAAGTTTTGTTCTCAAACACCCAACACTTCCCACGTGCAGCTGGGATTTCAAAATGATGGAACTACATCTTATATCGTTACTTCTGTGTTTTGTGTGCGTGTCCTCGGTCACTATTGACCGTTTCTACGACTTCGGTGACTTAGAAGGGGATTTGAGATTGGATTTAGGAGAAGATGCGAACTCCGATGAGATTACTTTGCAAGTGCCTATTGCATTTTACGACAAATACTACAGCACTGTTTATGTAAGTAGTCTTCTCCATATTTTTCTTCGCATATTGCATCCTATTGCCAGCGTTCGCGTGATATGGGCGTTAACCGATCAAATTTATTTGCACTCATAACATTTGCAGAAATACGCCGAAGTAAGCTGCTCACGTATGCAATATGGTTCTCACAATAGGGAGGTTTCGAAATCATTCGTACTACACATTAACCAGATTTTATATTGCATTTTCGGTACAAAATAACATTGTCGCTAACGTTTACGTTTATCGTTTGATTTCGAAACCTCCCTACTATGAGCATGCACCGAAACTTTTAATCACAAAGTTGAATAGATTTACGACAGAAATTCTCATCTGCTTTCGTCAACATCGACCTTGAAAAATGAAAGCTTCTTAGCCTTGAACAGTGAAATTGAGATCGTTAAGTGAAATGAACGCGACAGGACACTCCTGCACTTGACTTGTCTCAATGTTTGTTCAGTCTTAAGAAAACTGGCCGTCTGGTTAGATTACCATTCACCTGGACCACGACCCGCCAATGAGGGGAAAGGTCAAGCATTACCTGCTGATGCTGAAGGTTGTCACCAACTCGCCATCCTCCCACAGCAGGGGTCTTTACCTTGCTCCTTTCATCTACTCACACTTTGTGTGCGAGTGTATGAAGAAGAGCAAGACCAAAGCCCTGCTGTGGGAGGATGCCAACTCGCTGGTTTTGAACCCCACCGTATCCGAGGCTTCTAGCATGAAAACACCTCCGTTGCACTCGATATATCTGAATAAAAATATCTTTTGTAATCATTTTCACACTTTTTATTCTATCCCGGCCATCTTTTATTTCCAACCAGCCGCATCCGGTTTTGTATCAATGGACAATACGACGTCTTCCATTCTTCTTTTTTATCTTCTTACCTCACCTCACCTGAACTTTGAAATAACATGACCCCATGAAAATATTCGTATCCCTATTTTGCTGTAAACTGATACGGAAAAAAATTCCCGTCTGGCGTTTGTCTGATGGGGTGAAGAGGTTGCAGCAAATTCGTGCATAGAATGAAATGACATCATTTTTCTACTCAAAATGACAACAAAAGAAAAGTTTCTAAGAAATGGTTATTAGAGCGTACAACAAGATCATCACGTGATGTTGTTTCTTACTTTCTGCATCGCTAATACATACATCACGTTCTTAGTGCCTTACGATATTTTTTCAAAAATTCACGATTTTCATCAAATCACAAAGAAGACCTAGATCGTGTGATCAGTTTGTAATAGCCCCCCCCCGTAGCCTGTTATGATGCTTTAGGAAATAATTTATGGAAGAAATATTTACCAAGTTTCCGCCCTTCAATAATTCGTCGGTATCTGCGACGGTAAACGGTAAAAATGTTCCACTTACATGTATGTGACGTACCCTTGAGACTCACACACTATACAATACTATTGATAAGACAATAGGCCTACATTGTATCTTGAACCTATTGATCACAAGTAAACACGGACATTGGCTTCATGTTGTCAACAATTAATAACTTCAAATCTGAATAATATTGCTTAAATAGTTCATCTTTCGATATACTTGCCACGGAAACCTCGGTTTAATGTTCTTTTTCACCTAACTGTTTTGTCAGAAATGCATGAGCAATTACCCTGGATACCGATTTTACAATAATTACATCCTCATGTATTTCACTAGATGAACCCCACACAACAATTACACAATCAAACCCAATGAGTCAAAGATTCATTTGTCTGACATAAAAACAAAAGGCGATCAGGGTGTGAAATCTATGTTGATTAATCAGAAGAAACATTTGTTGCTGAAGAAGGCACGGGCAGTGACCTAAAAGTTAATCAGGGACCTAATTTTTTAATGAGCATCTTCGACATTGTACTACCAGGTAACTACATGTATACGTCGATACAATTGTCTTTCGCACCAAATAATCTAAAATCATAGAATTGTGTTTAATCCACTCCGATCTTGATTACACTGTGTATTTCAAAACTGTCTGTGTACATGTACGTACGTACGTACATGTACATACATGGCGATAACAGGAGATAACTTAAGACACTTTATCTCCAATATTTGCCAATGATGTAACTCACAGGTTAACAGAAGTTTACTCCAAGAAATGCATGAAAGACTTATGTACAAAAATCATGGCTGGATGTATCATATGGTGGCCACGCTTTTTTCCATGCAAAATGCATATGAACGCTGGCCTATGAATGAGCCTTCTAGGCTTTCTTAATGAGACAGCGCATTCCTACAACGCTTTTTATGCACTATACCTTCATCAGATTCATTTTTCATTAGCCACCACGCTGCGAAGAAATTATGTCGAATTATGTACATGTTTTTTGGAATTTATGTAATCTTGAATATCATTGTCTCCCGTGGTGCCAGGATTTCAAAATCATATCGTATACCACAAAGTACCAGACACTAATAGATTTATTGCCAGATTGTACATGTATATAGCTTTTCATTAAAATTTCTTGCTTGCAGGTGAGCGACAATGGTTACATATCATTCGCACAGCCACCGGCGCGATACAGTCGCGAGAATCTTCCAATCCGAATGCCAGCAATAGCTCTTTACTTGGGTAATACTGACACCAACAACCAGGGCCTGATCTATTTCAGGTAAGGGAAAGTAATTACAGGTAGTCAATAGTGAACGACATGAACTTTTGGTTTGATACGTTTTGCTTGCACTCAGTTGATTTTTTGCTGACCTTTAGTTTCACCATTCGAAATACTTCTGAGTACAATTTCACTGGACCTAGAACATCTTCATATAGAAAAGGACACGATTTGGCCTCTTTGAGCAAGACAGACCATACATGAAGATCCAATTCTTCTTTTCCAGGCAGTCCAACAAGCAATCCGACTTAGATAGGGCCACTAAAGATGTTCGAGCATACGCAAACAGACAGGATTTCACTGCTACCGGCGTGTTTGTCGTCACCTATGACTACGTTGGCATCAAAACGGATGACTTCGTCGTAAGTTGCCAAAAAAGCTTTGGATGCAGAGGTTTTCTCTCCAACGTGGGGTTGGGAACCAACGGCAATGGTGTTTTCAGTCAATAAGATATTCTTCATTTGGAAGAATGTAGACTGCTGCTGCTCCCGGCCGACCGAAAGTGTTGTCGCTGCTTCAAGTGGTGCGGTTGTCAAAGCAGTGGGCTTTTTATGTATTGGTAAAGTCTGAATTATGTGTTTCTCGACGTTTACTTCCAGACAAACAACTACCAACTTGTTGTCGTATCAGATGGAACCGACAGCTACGTTATGTTCCTGTACTGGGATGACAACGTTGGCTGGGTTAGTGCAGGCGATGCTGATCCATTCGCTGAGGCTGGCTTCGACGCTGGCGATGCCGATGCCCGCCGCGTCTTCAAAATCCCCGGATCAGGCCAGGACTCGACAACCAAGAGTTTTGTCACGTAAGTGTCGGTGAAACCTTATCAATTTTGCTGCACTCGTACTATAGTCATTCCATACTTTTTGAAGTGGCAACTGTTTGGGTGTGACGACAAGCAACAAAGCCCGTCATCGATTGTTGATGTCCGAGCTCCCGTTGCTGGGAAATGGTAACTGTATCCCTTCCTTGGAAACACCGAAATGTACTCTCTTGGATAAAGGTGCCACCAGAAACTTGCCACGAACGAAAGCCATGAGGCTGGAGTCCTCCTAGGCATCTCTCTTCCACAATCTCTTGACTAGATATTTTGTTGTTCTACCACAGACGATCTAACGTCCAGGTGAAAGGCCTCTGGTTCTATCAGGTCGGGAGAGTTGCCGATATCACAGAGCCGAACGTAGGTAGAGCAAGGGGAGATGGTAAGTCTTCTTAACATCCAGCGAGACTTCTTCTAAGAAAGGAACCACGTGTTCTGTTCTTCTAAAAGATTTGACGACGGACGTTCAGTAATCATTTTACATGTATTTCTACCGAACAGTTCCACCAGAGGTAAAACCACCAGTAGCAGCGCCCGACACATGCAGCACCAAGGCAGGCGAATGCAGCAGGAATGGAAGATGTGTGGACTACGCAAGGGGTTTCTGTTGCGAGTGTGTCGCTCCCTACTACGGCAACGGCAGACACTGTCTGGAACGAGGTAAGAAGCCAGTTCCAGGAATAAGCAGCAACAAAGCAGTAATATGACGGAAAAAGCTACCTGGTAAGAAGATATGCAAAACCTCCAAGACGTAATTATGGAAGAGGGGAGCAGGTCCTTCGAAGGACAAAAAGGTTTTGCCACCTGCTGAAAACGCACCATCGTTCAAATATCCCATCCTATTTTTTGGCCCAGGGAACTGCTGTGTGCCTTCTTTCTTTGAACACCATCTGTCAGGAGTTAATTCTTTCGTTTTTCTCCACGTTAAGGCATACCCCAGCGTGTCAACGGTAAACTCGATGGCACAATCAACGGTGTCACACTGAGCAACGTCGATCTTCATTCCTACATTGTGACCAACGATGGACGAGCGTACACTGCCATCAGCCGCATCGCCAGGGAGATAGGGTTCTCTATGATGAGCCTGTACAGTATCAATGACATCATCGGGTGGCTGTTTGCTGTGCCTCTTCCGAAGGCCAAGAATGGTTTCATGCTGACAGGTAATAATGAAATGATCGTAAATGTTTGTGATGAGGTTCCGTGATCACCTCTACATTCAAGTCCGTCTTGACGAACGACGTTCCATAAACTCTGTCCCTATGTGCAACAGAACGGGGGGGGGGGATCCAAGTCACAAACTAGGCACCAGGTACAGCATTCAAACCGGAAGTTAGCGTTGTAGACAAGTATCGACGGTGAACATAGGGTACAATTTTACTCTGATCATACTTCATCGTGCTGACTGGCGAACTGGTGGTAGCGTACTTCAATATTCAGTACAACCTTTCTCAAGTCGTCACAGTTAGAGACTTCGGTTACAATTTGTTTCAGGTGGCACATTCAACAGGACAGCCGTCATAGAGTTCCGAACGGGCGAGAGGATTCGCATTGACCAAACATTGCCTGGACCAGACAAGCTCGGATACCTCCGTATGGACACAAAGATAAACGGTGATATACCAGTCCTTCCTAGTTCGGCGAAGGTGAATAGTGAATCCTTCAAGGAAGAGTTTAGAAGGACGGAGCCAGGTAGGTTGATGTCGTGATCTGAAGTAAAGCAATGGCAAGGTTCTTTAACCATCATCCATGTACTCTCCTCATAGACATATCACAATGTGTGGATGGCAGCAATCATTAAAAGTGCAGACTTAGTGGAAGACTGAAAGAAATAAAAAATCCCATTCAACGTTCTCGATCCTCTTATGATGCAGGTGTCGTCAGGTCGTTCGCGAACAGACGGTACACTGTCGACGGAATCGTCAACCAGTACTCCATTGACCAGACAATCCGCTTCACGGAGTGCACCGCAAAACCAGTGGATCCCGACGAGGTGACAGCCCAACGAATCGGCTTGGAGAGATTCTTTGTCGTTTATGACGCCAGGGAAAACATCCTGAGGTTTGCCATGACCAACAAGGTTTCACCTCTCCTGAGTAAGTACCGTCATTTTCTTAGAAGATGTGGCAAAGACTAAATTACGTAGGTCTGCGCTTCATAGACCTTCTTCTTGCAGTCGGTGAGCATTCAAACAGGCCTTTTACCTTTCATGATTATGACATATTTCTCATTCAGGTGGAGATCCATGTAAGGATGCTGTCCAGAGCTGTCATCCCGACGCCCAGTGCATTCCTCTCGGAAGTACTTATAAATGCGAATGCAAAACAGGATACGTTGGTAACGGCATTGTCTGCGACGGTAAGTACAGACGAACACATGTGCTGCAACAGCGGAGAAAGAGGTGAACCTTGTCGAACCTTTTTTTGTCACACTTTTTGCTTTACGCTGGTGCAAGTACTTCATGCCAGGCGGTGCTTTTCCGTCCACCGATAGGTGTTCAGATACGTTTTGCATTTTATTTGGGGTGGGGTTGGGGTCATATAGGTCTTACTGTTGGTTCTTGACATTTTCAGATAAAGACGAGTGTGCAACCTCAGCGCATAACTGTGACGCAAACGCCAGGTGCTTCAACAACAAGGGTTCCTTCGTGTGTAGGTGTACAACTGGATACAGGGGCGACGGCATCAGATGCGAAAGTAAGGAAAATTCTTACTCTTCCGAATCATTTGGAATGAAACTTTCCCCATCAATTTGCCGTCAAATGCATCCACAAACATACCGAGTATGGCAGTTGTGCCATCATATGTGAATCCCCCAAATCAAATTACCATGTTTCACTTTCAGAGGAGACAACCTGCGCGGACCTCAACTGTTCCCCACAGGCACGGTGCGTCTTCGACTCGGGGATCAACACAGCTCGCTGCGAATGCAACGCAGGTTATATTGGAGATGGAATAACATGCAACAAAGTGGGTAAGTAACGTGGCAACATTTCATCTTGATAATCCTCAAAATGTCATTAATGATGAGGTTCCGGCCTTAATAATCTAGAACAGCGAGCGCTAGTTTCGACGACCACTTCAGTCCTAACTATGGTCATCTCTTCACCGGCCTCGAGACCCTCTGCTGTCACAAGGAACGACGAGAATCGATCCAGCGCATCTACAGACTAAAGATTCACCGTTCTCTTTTATTATTTGTATTCGTACATGAAGTCGTCAGTCATGTCAGGGAAGACTTTGTCCTTCCTTTAAACAATACAATCAAAGTGTTGTCTATCGTAGGTCAAGTAGTATGACTATGTCCTGTTTGATATCCGCTATTTCATCTCATTATACTCAAACTATTGACAATGGGATTGATCACTATTTTGACCTAATGTCAATTGGCGTGCAGAGTTGGGTCATTCGCTTTTTCTTTTTTTCGCCGACACTCCAAAGGTAAACTAATTTGCCGGCTTCTACAGCAAAGGCAATTGGTGCTCTCAGATTGAAAATGTACCTGTACGTTGTACTGCATTCGTGGCAACACATATTGACAAGTAAACAAAAATGTGGTCTGTGTATCTTCAGAGTTTTCCTGCAACGAAGTAGACAACTGTGACCGGAACGCTCGGTGCGTCTACAACCGAGGCCAACAAAAATACGAATGTCAATGCAATGCTGGATTCACTGGTGATGGTGAGACCTGCACAGCGGTGGCAGGAGACACCGATACGACTACTGCCAAACCCGACGATGGTACTACTACTACAGATGCTGGTTCAACAGGTACTGATGGTGGAAAGAACAGTACAGACACTGGTACCGATGGTGGGCAAGGCGGTACTGGTACCGACGGGGGACAAGGTGGTACTGATGATAAAGACAGGGAGGGTTCTGATAGTGGTTCAGGTGACGGCGATAGGGAGGGCGGTCGCGGTAGGTTGTCTCGAAACTGATTTCCCCCAATAGCTCACAATGGTAAAAGGGTAAGAACTATCGATCCCCACTACAAAGGTCACGAGCCTGGGTAACAGATCTGTCCTCCACTAGATGGTAAAGGGTAAATAGATTTGTCTCTCTCTAAGAGTATCTCTGAACTTAACACTGTCCCCCGTTCTATTCCAATGTCTCCGTCTCCGGTAACCGTAGAACTTCAGTCCCCTATCTCTCTTCTCCCTATATCAAGCATATAGTTATCTTAGAACGTAACACTGTCCCCCTACTTCTTTCTAAGTCGCTGTCTAAGTTGATCTCAGAACTAAACGTTTTCCCAACTCTGTTCCTATTTCAAAAACGCTCGTTATGTCATTACGTTGTTTTCATCTGCTTTGATTTGGTAAATGAGGCGATAGTTGAGGCGTTTCATTACATGCACTGATCTTTCATGACGTGTACTGATCTTTACAACACCTTCATTCATTTTCAGTTGAACGAGACTGTAAGAACTGCGACCTGTACGCTGAATGTGCCTATGACAGGAACCAACTGTTCTACCATTGTCAGTGCCGAAGGGGTTTCACTGGTGACGGATACAGGTGCTATCCATTAGGTAAGAAAATACGTGAAGGGATCCGTAGGTCGGCTGCTTCCTAGGCCCACGGTTTTACCGTTCGCCAAGCAGTAGATAGTAGAAGCGATTAGTCAGTCTATGGAGGTGAGGTTCCGCCAAACTTTCTGCAAAATCCGAGGACGTTTTTCCCCAGTTGGAGTCCCCCATGTCCATGTCATTTCATGGGAACACTGGCCTGACATTCAAAAATTAAATTCTTCTCCACAGGCGACTGTGACACAGTTCCGGAAATCTGCCACGACAATGCCACCTGTGTCCCCGATGTCGCATCAGGAAGACATCGTTGTCTCTGCGACGACGACTTCTCGGGCAATGGCTACATCTGCAAGGAGCTTGGCTGTGATGTCCTCAGGAACTGTGATCAGAATGCTGTGTGTGCTATAGACCCGAACATCAATGAGTACAGATGCAAATGCAAAGATGGCTACGAAGGTCAGTTCAAGCAAACATTCTCCAACATGAGTCACGCATCGTACGTGAAGTTCATACTCGAGTCTAGGATCAGAGCGAGATCATCGAAGTCCTGATCGCCAGATATCGGAATGATAACTGAACTACATTGTACCACGACGAATTACTCAGACAATCCTGCCACCTGCAAAGTGACAACTCCATTTAAGGGATTTAACAGTAATTCTTAAAACCAGCTTGCCATCATCTGATTTGAAGGGTTAGAGGACATTTTGTCCCAAGAACCTTTCGACCCTGGACATTTCGTCGAGGACTTTTCGTTCTTAGACATTTCGTTTAACAATAATATTTCCCGATCATCCCACAGGTGATGGCAAAACCTGCCTCAAATTACAATGTAACCGATTCGACAACTGCGACAGGAATGCAAGATGTGCCTACATCCAGGAACGACGGACGTATGACTGCGTCTGCAACGACGGCTACGAGGGCGATGGCATCACATGCGAAAAGAAAAGTAAGTGAAATACAGCTCGGGGCCGTTACAGAAATCCTGCAGACACTGGGCCTCTCGTCACGGTCATCCTCCGCGGCGATGCCCTCTGTGTTCTCCACCGCCCTCGGTGATGCAACGCCCTCACCGCTGGCGACGTCCTCCCATATCACAATCGTCTCCGGATGTGACTGGTCTTCTACCAGACGCTCCCCCGACCCTTGTCCCCGGAGGCTCCACCCTTCTTCGGTGCAGAGCAGGCTGTAGCCAACTGTTTTCACGATACGAATCAACAAAGAAGCGTTGCCATCTCATCATTTCAACTTTTTGTTACAGTCATTCCTTGCAACCAAGTCAACAACTGTGACAGGAATGCTGACTGTCTGTACGATCCCAACGCACTTGGATACAGATGCAGATGCAAGCAGGGATTCAGGGGCAATGGTTTCAGATGTGTCTCAGCTGGTAAGTAACTCCATAAAAAGACAACCTTATGATTCAGAATAACAAGCCCACCTTGTTCAGTACTAATTTTCCGAGTTTGCTCATTGAAATAGCATCTGCACGCCTGGATCAGAGTATAAGGGTTCTTATCAACGCCCATCACTCAAGTTTTTGCTCGTTTCAGTCACATGTCGAAGTGACCCCAGTATTTGTGACACCAACGCCGCCTGTCGTCAGTTTGGAGGCAGTGAACAGGACTCCGCTTGTATCTGTAACCCAGGGTTCCGTGGAGATGGAAGGAACTGCGTTTGTAAGTTTAGTGGAACGTTTCAAATGACCAGAGTTTCTCAGCAAGGCTAGATCAAGAAATATTAACCTTGGATGTCGAATCTGCTATGTGCTGGCCGGGGACAACCCACACTCCGAGGGGAATCTCCAGGAATCTCAAACATGATGTTATTCGACTGAATCAAACGCTTTGCTGATATCAAGCGCAGTAATATTTGGAGAGTAAGAATGCAGTAGCCAACGATTATAAAGGGAACGAATTCTTCTGTACCAGACATTTCCTGTCCCTTCAGTTTCCTTCAACAACGAATACTGTTGCCGGAATATTCCCTTGATGGCCGACTTTATCATTTTTTCAGCTATCAGCGATTTGGAAAGCTACCTCATGTTTGCCCAGGGAATGTCGTTGATGCAAGTGCCACTACAACAACAAAACCCTCAACAGAAAGGAAACATGACCCTCATGGTTCCAGGTAAACCATCCAAAATGTCTCCCTGTTCCAATAGGTCCATGTAGATTAGAAAGAATTAATGCCCAGTTCAACAGTTGCCGAGGTGACCATGTTCTTTCTTCCATTACTGGAAAAGACAGATCATCCGGGAACCGCTTGAAAGTGGCGCATTTTTTTCTACTGTGTGATGCACCTATTTCCGTGTAGTTTTAAACATGGTTATGTTTATATTGAACACTATTCCTGTCCAGTAGATGTTAGTTCTTGTCTCGTACCTCACCACCAGCAACCAGCACCACATTTCCTCAGAAAAGAGATATGATCGAATGCAATATAGAAGAGAGCGTGCAGTTCGATTTCTATGCTGTTCCGTTGACGCTATGAACAGGCCAAATTTGTTTGGAAACGCGTAGAAGCCTTTTCACAAAAGGTGCCAGGAAGAAGGCACGAAGTGAATCAAGAATGGAGAGGCCAAATTTGTTTGGAGAAGTGTAGAAGCCTTTTCACAAAAGGTGCCAGGAAGATGGCATGAAGTGAATCAAGGATGGAGAACCGTTCATCCGAAAGGTACCATGATGCTGAGGACTGGCCAAGTCAAACAGGGCATCTTCACTGTGGCATGGGTTTGGAGTGTAATGGTGACCGCACCCAGCTGAAGTAAGAACTTAGATAGCTCAGGTCACAGATGAACAAAGAATGGTGAAGCATTCAATCCATAGAAGTATCGAAATGCCACCGTCACGGACCCACTTCGTAGACTTCAGTTGCAAAACGCGAATGTTGGCTGGCCTCATGAACTAAAGAAGGCAAGTAGAAGATTGCTTTGACCCGACAGTAAGTCCGCAATGAGAAGAAGTAATGAATCAACGAACCAGCCATGAAACAAGCGCAATGCTAAGACGCCTTGACTGCATTCCCTTCCCCCTTGCACATCCCTTCCTCACAGTGTTAGCATGGATAGGTGATTCTAAAGTTGGGCGTTAACACAAGGTAGTGGTGTCACCAACTTCACAACCACCAGCACGCACACTAACTGCACATCTTGTCCAGTCGTTCCCATGCATGTGTATGTTCCGTAAAACGTTTGTGTACTCAAAGGGATAAATCTCATTCCAATCAATCTAGAGTACACATAACACAGAATGAAGGATGCAAACGTATTGCTTCCATGAAGGACTACATTGCTTTTCCCTAGAGCGTTTCTTGCCAAAGACAAAAGACATTCATGGTACTAGTTCCGTGGTTGATGGTCAACAACAGGTGTCAATCAACCGTTGGAGAAATCATCATCCATCCTAAGCTAACTTGGGTGGTGGTAATTCCAACAGCATTGACCTGTTAAAGAAAATGCGGGTATCCCGGTACCTTTGCTATAGATAGACCAAGAAGCTGATCATTTTTTTGTCAGTCTACGCAAAACAAAGCTCAATACACTTATATTTTCATTCCGTTGAACACAAGTCACTTAATACAACAAGTCTTGGCAACAAGTGTTCCACGTGCTTTACAGATTGCTTGTTTCTGCATCTCTGCTTATTTCCAGGTTGAAATGGCTCGCCGAGTTGAGTTAACCCGGCCTTCACTGTTCTTTTTTCCAGGGTCTCTGTCAGTTCTTCACATTGCAGGTCAAACTGCCATCGGAATTGATGTCGACTGTGACAAGCTGTATTTCTACTGGACCGACGTCTCTGGCAGGACCATCACCAAGGCCCGCTTGGATGGGACCGACGCTGAGAATATCGTTAGAGGTAAGCAACCTTATGCCCCAATCACACTGAGCTAGTTCTCAGTGCGTTCCTGAACATTTTGCCGAACGAGCTCAAACTGTCTGCGAACGGAGTGGACGTAGTGGCAACTTTTTACTGCCTTTTTACGAACTTCATGGACGGGAAGGGTGCTGCAGAACATCGATGCATTGTTTTGCCAAGGGTTACACGTTCAAGCCCGTTTTACGATCTTTTTAGGACGGGGCAGGACGTTTTGAGAACTACTTCAGTGTGACAGGCCCTTTAAGGGCCTGTCACACTG
>NMRB01000021.1:374006-404972 GCA_002633025.1 Notospermus geniculatus | reverse complement strand
CACATTTACATTTACTCCTGCACCGCTCTCATTTCACACTCTGAACAGATGTGTTCATGAGAATCAAACACTGTTATAATAAAAACTGCCATAATACTCACCCAGGTTTTCATGACAATTTAGAGAGATACCCACGCATACTACCTTTGCTGTGGTGCACCCTTCTTTTTTAGACCCAGGTCGAAATTCTCTGTTGTTAAAAGAATACTAGAAACACTGAATTTAAACCAGTGCTGAAGGATTTGGGTTAACAAACTACCAGATATCTGAAAAGACAAATGCCGTGCACTGGAGTTAGAATGGGTCTGAACACGAACATTTACTGAGTGCTAATGTGGTAATGTACTGGATGAACGCTGTGTTAAATGGGATTTTCTCCTCCACCTGTAATGAAAGAAATACAAATAGTTTATTTGGGGATAGTATCCCATGAGTTAGAGAAGTGGCAGATCTGATGTATAAGCGGGCATGAAATAATAACAGGATTCTAAGGTGAAAGACATAGCTTCCTACCGGACTTGAACCCAGCTCTGAATCAACTTGGGAAGTTCTGTCAAACTACTACATGTACATGTATTAGAACATAAAAGGGGTTGAATTATGTGATTCAGTTTTTGAAGTAACCACAACTCATTAACACTATTAACAAGTGTTAATTGATAATTACTTCTTGTCTAATTAGGATCAGCATGACTGCTATCCTTTACCTGATGCCAGACTTGTCACTTATGTAATTACAGAAGACACCTTTGCCAAACAAACTTCGAAGTCCTTATGATAACAAGTTTGGTACATACCTGACACTTGAGCTAGGCCCCTACAGTTTCTTTCATGTCTTTTGTATTTGTAATTAGGAGGTTTGTTTAATTAGCATATCAGCTGTTTAATTAGAATGTCAGAACTCAACAATACAAAGTTTCTGCACTTTTCACTATTTTTGGCTGATTGATAACAAAAATAGATCGCTTAATCTATTTTTGCTGATAGGCAATCATCAAAATCATGTTATAGCCCTACCTGATTTTGATCAGAGATTCCTGACTTCTGGGATCCTTGCACCCAGGGTCATCACAACTGCTCCCCTTCTTGCACTTGGTTTAGACTCTCAGGTTGGACGTTGGGGGCTCAGAATGCAGCATAAACAGCAAACATGGCTTTCGCCTCGCTGAATGCCGATAATCATCATTGCCCCTTTAACGTAATTCATAAAAATTACTAAGACAAAGTCCAATACCTTCAAGAATCCAAGTGAAAGCTTTGGCATGTTTGGTGGACCCCCTCCCCAGGTCTGGCTGGAGGACTCGTCTGACCCCCTGGAACAGGAGATGAGGAAGCAGCTGTGTGCCCTTCCATGCTGTGCTTCTTTTTGATAAAACAGAACTGACTGAACCTCCATACACAAAGAGAAATAATTAAAATCTGTGTAATTAAATCCAAACTTCACTTATCACCGTCACGGCTCACTGCCTTGGTGTCAGAGTAACCCTACCCCACCTTAATCAGCCCACAAACAGAATCACTGAACCAATTAAAGATTAATTAACCATGTCAATTAGATTTGTTAATTAGTTTCCTGATTGGTGCCTGCTCACATTTCATGGTATAAATAGAGCTAGCATGGAGACCCTGGTCATATGTCAGATTTCTCCCAAAGAAGTGACAACCGTGAAGAAACATTGCTTTCCTGGAGAAGGAGTTGATGAGTGTCTAGCTTTATAATCTTGGAATGTATTTTGGTGGCCCAGTGGCTGTTGAGTCCTGTTGGGAAACACACACGAGTTTGTCAAGTTCGTTTTGTGAGAGTTCTGATAACAGTGACATTGTGTTAGTTAAGACTAAAACCATGCGGAACAAGAGGAATATCGTGCTCAAGAATACTAAAGTTTGTAAGTAGGCCTTTATGTCTTTTGAAGGGTATTTTTACTAAACTTTCTTCAAATCTGCCCTCTAATTTTCAACTCCGAGTTACTGCATTCTGAACTCTCTTCAACAGTAATACTGTCATTTTTTGGGGGTTGTCCATTTTGCCTGTGCATTATGCACTGAATGTACATGGGACAGAGCACCAAACTCATATTGAAAACAACCTCGTGAGCTCATTCATAAGAACCAGCAACTCCAAAACTCCGTCCTCAAATTTAACATTCCTGTGATCAAAAATAGGTATTATCTATTTTTGCTATGATCCAATTTGTGTCATAATATGAGGTGCTGGATCTCCCAAATTGTTAAAATGCACAGGCCCCTTTTGAAAGTCCATTCAGGCAAGAATGTATCATGGTGTGGGTAATGTGCATTCGACCAATACTAGTATATTGCAAAGGTTTCTTTACACCAACAGACAGACAGACATTCCTTTTGAACAAGTCCTATTGTGATAATCAGATTTTCATTCTCTGTTTTTTTCTCGGCTTCTCTTCAGGTGATGCTGAATTCAAGCGTATCGTCACCGAACTCGAAACGTCCATCAACAACGTTTCACCAGTGAAAGGTGCCATCAACCTGCAGGCCGAGATCGACCTGGCGCTGCAGCCATTACGGAGCGAGAACTGCCAGCTGCGGAGGCGGTTACGCATCCTCAATCAGCAATTAAAGGAACGAGAACGTAAGGAGAAGGAAAATATCAAACCAGACACAAGCTTTGAATGTAAGTAATAATAACTGAGCCACCTTGTTCCCTGCAGTACTGATTGAGAGATTCTTCATCTTATTGATAATTTGACAGTTTTTGTCCAAATTCGATCCCCAGTTTCTGTCGGGGATTCTAAACTTTAGCCGACAGTTTTTGTCCAAATTTTGGAACGAGTTTACAATCCCCGATCAGTGCCCAAAAAACGTCATCGATCGACGGAATAAGCCGCATTGTACAATAGGATTTCCATTGTGTGCCATGGAGTAACGTCACTTCCGATCGGGGATTCTAAACTTAAGCCCAAATTTTCCCCAGTTTCTGTCGTTGTTTAAATGTCAAACTTTCTGTCACTCCAGTTGCCCACCTCCACGCCAAGTATTCCTCAATCCAACAGAAGTTCAATGAGGAGCGAGAAAAAAACAGCCAATTACAGAACAGGATATATCAGTTGGAAGGAGATATTGAGACTGTTAAGACTGAAAAACAGAAAATGATGCTGACCTTGAGCGAGAAGGTAAGTGTTGTATTTTGAGATGTGAAAACTAATCATCTGAGTTGACCCACACAATATCCCAACATCAGAGTTGTCCAACATAGAGTACAGAGAACGACACGCAAAATGATATGATATGAAAAGTCGTCTCCGACTTTTGTAAATTTTCGACCCCAACCGGTGTGAATCTTCTGGGATCACTAACACATCTACTACTACTCCCACTACTTCTACTATTCCACTTCTGGGATCTCTACTCGAAAGTACCTGGGGAAGACCCCGGTTGGGGTCGAAAATTTGCGAAAATCGGAGACGACTTTACGTATCATATCACATCAGAGTTGTCAGGATGGTGCATGATTCTAATTTTAAGATGGATGTCTTTCAGGACACAGACCACATGAAGACTCGCCACGATTGGCTCCAAGAGACGACGAAACTGAAGAAGGAGTTGGACGCTTGTAATAAAAAGATTGATGAGTTGAAGATCAAACTGGAAGCGTCGGATCGTGAACGTCAGGCTAGTGCGTTCGCTCTCCAGCAGAGGGACACAGAAGTTAATAGGATGACAGATCTTGTACAGTAAGTATTCAGATGTTGTCCATGTGGGGGGGGGGGTAACTGAGGCAAAGTGATGTATTGTTATCACCGTGTGTGGAGGGGTAAACTGAAGCAAAGTGATGTTGTCACTTCTCATTGTNCAGCGAGTACAAGATTCGCTATGACCCCTCCCGTCCCCAGCCTCCCTTGTCGAATCGTTGCAGCCCTGCAGGCCAGGGAGCAAGTCGATTGACCCGACAAGCTTTGGAGGAATTCAACAAAACGAACCAACCGGCAGAGAAGATTGGATCGCCAGGATTAGGGCTTGCTGATATGGAGGTCCGCGAGACGTACGCCCAGCGGTCACCGAAAATGACTGAGGAACCAGAGAAAGATGGACCGAGTCCTTTTAGGCCTGCGCGTTTCGAATCTAGGCCAAGCCCGCAGGGATTCGAAGGCAGCGGGGAGGAAAAGTCCCGGAGCCCAGGATATGGCCAAGTGAACACGAAATCGAAAACTGTCAGTTTTGTGAATCAACAAGATGACGAGTCAACGATTGTTTCGTCTGTGTCGGAAAAAGTTTCACGGCGCCCGGTGACGCCACCTTTGGCCGTTCCAAAAATACCAGAGGTGGTGACATGCACGCCACTTATTCCTGAACCTGCAACACCACGATCTGACACGTCGGCTTATTCACGTTATAGCGTTACGGACTATTTCAATAAATATCCACAGGGGCAGTTCAGACAGTATACCGCCTCCTTCCACCTGGAATCAACACGACAAGGAACAGACATGGACAGTTCCATGATGTCATCTTTGTCGAGCTTCGATGACGGGAAATCCATAGGGTCTGAATCCATCCTCACATCGTCATCAGTGTCCTCGATAAATTCTCAAGATGATCGTACCTTCCGAGAGGGACTTGCTAACCTTGACGCCAACATTGCTAGGCTGCAGAATGCTTTGAAAAAGACCACGGTCCGATAATGTTAACATAGTTTTTGTACCTAACGTCTGTTCTTATCTCTGGTGAGACTTCTGAAGTGAGCATTTCTTGGAGTATACCTTGGCACAAGGCAGGCAAAACTTGGAATATAAACCTAGTTACAGAGCATGCCACCTTCATTTTCATGGAATACACTGTACGTCTTGCCACATGGTAGGCAATATCTTGAATATGAACTTAGTTATAGAGCATGCCATCTTCATTTCATGGAATACACCCTGCCACATGGTAGGCAATACCCTGAATATGAACCTAGTTATAAAGCATGCCTTCTTAATTTCTTGGAATACACTCTACACTTTGCCACAGGGTAGGCATAGTTTGAGAGCTTGCCATGGATGGCTCACCAACTCTTAAGGGAAAAAGGAGAATCATATGTGAGAAGAAACGAGGGATAAAGGGCTGGCCCTTTCTGTTTATATTGTGCTAAATGAAGAAAATGACTTGTAAGATTTTTATGGTTGTTAGTAATTGAATATTTTATTCGTAAATAGTATTTGAATGAAGGTACAGAAGATACCTTTTTGATCGTGATGATAAAGGGTGTTCTTTTTAGACTGTTTTAGCGAAGATGGAAAACCTTATTCTGTATTTTAGTCTGAAAGAGAGAGAGGAACAAGAAGTGACTATTATTATGAGTCGTTTTAAAGATTGTTCCTTGGATGTTGATATGGATAAGAGGTCTATTATAAACCACACACTTTAAAACATTTTACCATTTCATCAAGCCAGAACAGAATGGTATAACTTTGTTATGATGAAATTTGTAGCTTTAGGTGAGCGGATGGAATTGTGATTTTAATGAATTATAATGATAATGTGATTAAAGCATTTTGTTGTTTATTTAATGCAATCGTGCGTGAACCTAGTTTGGTAGATGCCGTCCTCATTTCTTGGAATACACTTTGCCGCATAAATGTAACAGGCAATACCTTAAATGTGAACAGTTGTGATTGGAGAGCTTGCGGAGGAATCCCAATATACATGTATGGTATTCACTTCAGTGTTGAATACAAAGACATGCATATTTCACAGACTTAATTGGAACAGATAAAGGGATTATATACATGCATAAACACCCACACCTCCTGAGCTTGTCACCACTGCTGCAGTGGTGCCATCTATTGAATCATTTCTAACATCAACTTCCCATCGGACTCTGCCACCATGCCTTGATAGCCTAGTGGTTATCACGTTCGCTTAGCAAGTGGCAGGTCCCAGGTTTGAATCCAACCTGGGCCATATTAGATTAATCATCCCTGGCTCTCACTCTGTACCACCATGCCGTGATGTTGGCTAAAAGCTTCAGATAACACAAACGCTGAAATACTTTCAATAATGTTTTATTTTTCCTGCAAAAGTATTGAGATACAGTTTTTTTTCACATCCAGTTTGGACATTGCACGCTGTACAAAAATCCGAAAAGATGATGCAAGGTTCACCGTTCCAACCTGCAGGACAGTTGGATTATATTTTAGACAAAACCACGAATAAATTACTTAGAGTAAGTCATATATAATATGCACATGCAGAATTGGTATTTGAAAATCTAGCACAAGATGGCAGAGTTGTCGTCTCAAAAATCCCAACTCAGAAATAGGCACATTTGCTGATTAAACATAGCTAAATTAATTTCTGTCCTGGTTATGTTGCTTCTCATTGGACAGTGACACAATCATGCCATCTATTGCTAGACTAGGAACTACCACACTATCAACAATCTAACACACATTGACAAAGCAACCTTGTCCCTAGTGGTAGCACCTGGGATCCAGGTAAGAACATAGCTGCAGCCACTTAAGTAAAAGATGACAGCAGCCGCAGTGATGCCAACCTTGGATCCAGGACAGAACCCAGGGACAGGCTCTGGTCATGTATCTATTAAAATCGGCACATTAGTCACCAACAAGGTAAAACATTTCTAACACACTATGAATACTTCAAATAATTTAAGAACCTACAATAAATTTACAGCTAACTTTTTCGATGTCTTTGTAGAGCACACAAATTAAGGCCAAGTTAGACAGAACATGTTGAAGAGTGGAAATTTATCATCCAAATGCTATCTTTTAGCTCTGCATTTTGTTTGCTTTCTATTACCGTAGGTCTGCATTTTGTTTGCTTTCTATTTTGTTTGCTTTCTTTTAGGTCTGCATTTGTGGCAAGGTTTGCTTGTGGTCAATTATATTTAAAAATACGTAGCTGTAAAGACACAACTTCAGAAAATTATCGCCTGGGGAATCAAAATGTCAATTTTTCAGAGGGTTTTGGATGCCACCAGGTCCAGCTTTCGTGAACTTCCCAAATTCAATCATCCCTTTTCTTCATCTCAAAATATCAAACCCAATGGTCACTTTCTTTTGTAGTCCAAAGACGAAGTGATATATGAACCCTTGGTCGTTGAAGACATTTCTTTAAAAATATTGCCTGTTTATTATACAAAACATTGGATCCACTGCAAAATGTGTGAAAATTTCATTCGGTCACTATTCGTAAACTGCATGACATTGCCAATCACGAACACTACAAGCAACGGGAAGAAATCATTTAAAAGAGGCGTTGAAGCCTCGGCTCTGATCTAATACCATCTCAGCATTTTCTTGAGGTATTCACGGTAACCATACTGAACACAACATAAACCATTCACATTAAGTTATCACCCCTACCAACACGAATTGACTATTCCAATGGCTACACCACACATAACATGGACCAATCCATTATACCATCCAGAGGTAGTTCAGCTAGAAATAATTTGATTAAAATTCATTTATACTTTCATAACAGGACAGAATCGCAGTCCATTTCATCCCAACTTGCATCGATAAACTGTACATGTTGCACATCAATAAGTAAGAAAATTCAACTAAGTTGGGGTGAAACGAACTCAAATCTGTCTGTGGCCGGCTCAGACAACAAAGACAGGTCAATATTACTAACATTGTTAAAACTTTTTGCCCTTCAAATGATTCAAGGACACAACATCCAACATTTGAAAATTTGAATCTGAATTTGACCTTACGACCTCTATGGTCATTATATATTCATAATCCAGGGCCATGTGATATGCAACAACCAATCATTGATCAATGTCAATTTCTTACATCCAATAAACATCGCGACTAAATTTTCTCAAATACTGTGTAAGCCATCACATTCGATTCACAAGAAAACACATATTAAAGAAATTAAGAATTCAAATTCAAACTTCGCAAAAACGAGACAAACAGTTTCCATGGCGACCATCAACAAGAGCACCAAGATGAAGCACACTTAAAGCACAGAATATGGCACTTTTTTTTCTTTATAATTAAACATATTCTCGTCCACAATTCTCGGATTTGCTCCGAAGTATTACCACCTTGGAGGAATTACACTTGAATTCCTCCAAGGTTTTACCAACCACTTGGCATCCCCAGGCATCGGGCTAGCCCTTCTCAAGTCCAAAAAGATGAGGAACAACTGCTCGCAACGCCTCCACGTGGTGATACTTTGAAGGTTCTGCACTGATATAAATTAAGCCAAATTAAATCAGTCTGATTCACATAGGACGAGGAATAAATGGTGATTTGGCGAGTCTGTAGCGCCATCCCCAGATACACCCTATGTCTTTTTATCAAGAAATTCTTGCAACAAAATAATCTAAGATTAAGAACACTAATCACCTCAGACTTCTCCTAATCACATATTAATCATGGACATTTCATCACAACTCCTTTATTGTTCACGAATTTCAACCCAGAAGTACGCAGCACCAAAAATCTGACGTCTGCTTTCCTTATGGCATGGCCTAGAACAGCGTTTGGAGGGGTTGTGCCACAAATCTGCATTGGTAGGCCTAGTTCCTCTTGGGGTGAAACTCTGTGACTCCATATCACACAACTGTAAACCCCGACAAAGTGAGGCAGAACATTGCCAAACACTGCCGACAACCAGAGAACTCATTCCACACACTTTTGACAGTATTCCTACTGCGTGCATGTACAGGCCGATGTACCGGTACATGTCAATCTATATCAATTCCATCTAATTCATCATGATCTTTGGCAAACTTAGGGTGGAATGGTCTCAGTGGTTCAATGCACAACAATGAGTACAAAATGCACTAAAACAGTCCACACAACATTGTTAGAAGTGCGTTCAAAGAGACACCATCAGCCAAATTACATTTGAAGAAATTATCCGTCAAAATCACACATATTTCAGGTAGGCCTACTCACTAGCAGGTCACCAAAATGTTTGTTACAACATGGTTTTTTTAAATTGAGAAAGATTTCTTGGTTGCCATGACAACACAGCAAATTCTTCAGGTTTTCGTCACGTCAAAATTTCGTATTTTGATCGGAAAATACGGAGCTCGCTCATCTTTGAAGCACACCAAATAGAATCATGATACATTATCAAACAACTCATTTTAACAATACGGGACACCCGACGGGTGACAGAATAAGTTAATAACCATATTTTAGGTTGGACGATTCATATCTACAGACCATTAATTGCACAATTACACCATTTCTTTTCCAAGAATCTAACTACACAATTCATAAGCAACATCGGAGGACAGAAATTTTTAAAAATATTTTTACATATTATTGCCCTTAAAACCCACAAAATGGGATGAGCTGATGTAAACAGTGGTTGGGTCCTCAATAAATCTTTCATAGAACCTAAATTCCATTATTTAAGTAGCCAATCACATTGCGAACAGACTTAGGTGACCAAGTATCATCCAATGGAATCAATGAATGAAGTCACATGATATCGATTCAACCAATAACTGTGGTGTCAGAAAGTCACATATTTCGACCAATCAGAAGCAGACTGGAAGTCACATGATCAACATTCCTGGAACTCAAAAGAGCAGACTTTACTGTACGTTCAACATGAAATCAGACTGATAGGTTGGAAGAATTTTCTGAAGCTTTCGTCATGCCATTTTCATCTGTGATCCACTCTATCCAAAGCAATGAGGCCTACTTTCATCAAAATTCGTCCAGCTGTGCGCCCTCTATTGGCTATAACACGTATTCTGGTTCTTGTTTTATATTCGCAATGGGAATCATCACTGGCGTAGACGGTATCGATGCTGGACTTTCGCGTCTTGGTGATTCTTTCTTGCACAAGTTTAGCGGCTCATCTGCCCGAGGTGCCGTTGATTCCGAGGTTGGTGTTACGACAGGGGAGCTGGAAAATAAAGACAAAACAAATTGAATACAATGTTCGTGCCATCAAACTAGGTTCATATTAAGGTACTGCCTGTCATGTGGCAAGGTGAAGACTGCATGCCCTAATGACAAACTAGATATTCACCTCAGATTTGATCTTTCTACCTCCGCAGCGACTGACGCCACAGACTCAGGTCTTGAGGCAACTTCCCTTCCTGGCGACATCTGACGTACTTGAGTATCGACGACTTTATCATCAGGCTTTGGTGACCCAGTTTCGTTGTTTTGTGGTTCGTCCATTTTTTGATCTTTTTGCTGCTGCGGCACTGCTGGTTGAAGTCGCTGCATCATGGCGTACGGATAGACCATGGTGGGAAACTGGGAATAAATGTAGGGATAAAACGGCTGGTGACCGTTGGCCATGGTCTTCTGGTACACAGGTCCTAACATAGGGGGCGGTCCTGAAGTTGTGACTTGTTTTTGGCCATTCAAAATATTCCTCATCGTTTGAAATCCCGCGTCGTCACGATATGTCCTCTGGACCCCTAGCTGCGTACCACGAAGTAGATTTTCCGCCGAATCCGATTTCTGCAACAGTTTGTCCTTAAGGTTCGACACAGCGCTGGCATGTACCAAATCTTTTATCGACTGTGTGTAAGTCGTTGTACCAGAATTTAGCTGAGTCCTTAACGCATCAAAAGGCTTCTGTGGTGAGATTTTCAAACGTTGTTGCAACTGACTGCTAAACCTTTCACTAAAATCTTGCTGCTTTCCAAAACCCGCTATGGCACTCTGTGTCTTTCCATCCATTTTTGAAAGAAATATCTCCCGGTTCATTTTGGCAGTGTCTGATTCCAAATCAATCCCCAGAGGGCGCTGTAACTGTCCAGAGAGAGTACGATAATTTTTCGCAAGGCGTTCGTTCACGGCCCTCCTCTTAGCCATCAGGTCGTCCTGACTCGTGGTCGAGCCGAATGAATCTGATCTTTGACTCGAGCACACAGAACCGAATGAATCGGAACGATTGCGTATGGCTCTCTGCCTCTCCAAGGCTTCCGACATGCACCTCTCAAATTCTAACGTGGCCTGGTCAAGTTTCTGCACTTCATTCGTATCATAAATTCTTTGATAGAAATTATCCCTGGCCTCCAACTGATCGACATCCGACTGTTTCAACGGCAACAGGCACGACTCCGTCGATGGCGGGGACTGTGACCGAGCGGTGCTCGGCGTCGACGACGCCGATGCACTCCGAGATTCCTCGCCGTTAGACAACAACGACCCACGCCGTGAACTATCGTAAATATCCTGACGTAGATTTTCCTGCTCTGGAATCATCACCTGTGAGATCATGCCTAATTTCGGCGGCGACCCGGGCTGGTACATATCACCCAACTTTTCGAATTCCTGCCCGGCGTGAATCAACCGTGGCAACTTTGACATCGGCGCGTCATCTATTTCCAACGAGCGTTTCCTCAGGGGCAAACATTCCACAGGGATCAATTTAGGTTTCGTTTCAATGCATTCTTTTTCAATAATCCCGTTCACATGATCGCCGAAACACTTCTCCTCTTCACCCTCTCCCACTGGTGGCGCCACATGCTCTGTTTCAGACGTAGGAATGTTTATAGACAACATCTGGTTTATAGGGCGGCGGGCGTCCTGCATAAACGGCATCCTGGCCGTTACGTGGTCTATAAGGGATTCCACCCGTACCCCGTTCCCAGGAACCTGACGATTCATCCTTGAAACTAAATCTGAATTATACGACAATGGAACAGAATTCTGTGGCGGATAAACGGCCCTGTTAGGAGGCGATGTTTCCCTTTCCATATTTGGACTTCTCCGGGTTGCATCATTGAGGTAGTTATTTGGAGGATATTGTGGAACTTTTGGAATATATCCGTTGACGTGATTCTGTGGTCTCGGCTCTTCCTTGGCTTCAGCAGTCTCCATACACTCTTCCTTTTCATTTCTGAAAAAAACACGAAATTTTAAACTTTGCACAAATCTGACCAGGTATATTTTCATCTATTGTTCTTTATTCAACACCGAGCTCACCAAAAGTACCGGTACACTGTGCCCCACAACCTTTCCAGTACCTATCACAGCACCTGAGGGTCTAGGCCCTTTATTTTCAATCAGGGAGTGATGATTGTGAAGGCCATCTGAAAACTTGTGGCAGAACATAGTATCTGGCTGACAATGGGCTATACTGACATGACGGCGATTTTCCGTTATTTTCCGTAAATTAGCTGTCTCTGGCATTATCCTGAGTTTCAACAAGACTAATTTTGCTCTGGCACTGAATATGTCCACTTACATGCAGACGTCACTGGTCCCTTTCACTGAGATCTTGTCCGGTTGTTGCCGTAGTTTTGATGGAAGCATCGTCATGCCGAGAAGTTTCTCAGAATGTAGGGTGTTGAGGGTGCGGAGATCGGGGATTTTCATGAGAAGTTTGCCGAACATTGCTGAAATGTTCAAGAAAACGGATTGTAAGTACCCCGGTACATGTACATAGCACGGTCTTCAAGAATAGACTACCAAGTGTCTGAAGAAATTGCGGCCAGATCCTTCAGCCAAAGTGAAAAAGAAGCATTGTAATGGTGGCTACTTACTTGGGTCTTCAGGGTGATTCTTCAACATCATATTCTGCAGACCCTGGGTCAGTTTCGCTTGTATCCGTTCAACGTGTTCCGGATTACGCAGTCCTGGTCGATCGGATGCGATAATCACGATAGAGCAGAACAGCGCCACCTCTTCGTCGGTTAGACGCAGCTCGTTCAGACGTTCAGCGAAGTCAAACATCGACTCTTGAAGGAAGCCAGCGTTGCTGTTATCCTGAAATTTGAAATCAAGGGTGAAGTACGGTTTTTGAAAAGAAATTCTCAGTAGGAGTTCACCCACGGAAGGACATTGGTATTCATTCTACCATTTTTTCGAAGTTTACAGTGTTCTTGGCAAGCATTTTTGAAAATCACTATTGTTGGTCGATCATGACCAGTAACGAACAAGAGCTGGCCAAGGCCAGCAATGAAGTCGTTTCGAAGTACTGTGTGATTGGGGGCCTAGTTTAAACAGGATGGGCATTGTAGTAGAAACTCCTCACAGCGTCACCTATCGCAGTTATCCCGACACAGTGACTGACTGTATCCCGACACAGTGACTGACTGTGTCGGGATTCCTCGGCCTTCCTGACTTCACTTCCTTCCTGCACTTAGTGGCGCCATTCTAACCCTAGCGGAGATAACCCTAACAAGGTCACGTGACCGACTTTTTTGACCCAANAACATTTTTTTGAACAGTGTGATATTCCTGTTCTTACCAGCCAGCCCGATGCCACGCCTCTTAGACATTTCGAAATAGTGCAAGCATACACAATGCAGTAGGCCTACCAGTATAATAGTAAGGCAACAGTTTTCCCAAGCAGGGCAAGAGAATTTCGTCTAATCATCGATGCAACGACTGTATCACCGTGATTACATCAAAGACACGGGCAGGCGCTACGCCACAAGCGAGATGCTTGATGTTTAGAGAAAAAAAATGTTATCTTTGGTCGCCGACGGGGGGGGGGGGGTTCCAACCCCCAGAACACCCCCTCTGTATCCGCCCCTGAGACCGCATTTATAACTGACTTCCCAAAGCAAAAGAAAGAACCTCTCCATGTGAGCCTTTCCTTGTGCAAGAAAAGAAGAAGTAAAAGAAGAAAAGAGGAGGAAGAATGAGGTAGAAACTTACCTGCAGTATTGGCACCTGTTTCTATTGACCCGCATTATGTTACATTGTTGATTTTTTAGGCACGGTCGGTACTGGATCTTTTGTTGGATACTACGTCGGAAGAATCCCTGAAAAGATCCGGAAAATTTTTTGGCTATCACCAGCTCTGCTACAAAATGAGCACAGGATATAACACCAACTTGTATTCATCGTATCCATGACGTAGGCCCAGGCCTACATGACGTTGTGACGTTGCACATTTTTGCCCGCCAGCTTCTTCAGCAAAGCAATGAAATTTGCCCACCACCCTTGCGTCATTACGGCGACGTCAGCAATGGCGGACACTGTCGGAGTTACGTCATGGATACGATGAATATCACAACAAGAACACCAAGAACGAATGTGCTACGACAGTCTGACTGCATTTCATAAGGTTATTTCAAAGAACCTACCTTGCACCCTTCACATGCGTGTACGCCATAATGAAAACCGCTCGCTTTATCCCCGCAGACACGACAGAGGACCGTGTCACCGTCGAATTCTGCAAGAAACAAACACACGAAACCTTAGCGAGGTGTTTTTCAGTCTCAGCCAAGTCACTTAACCTGAAAATTCTAGAATTGGTCAGGAGTTCGGTCAACACAAACTGACGGTCACATTTCAACGAGACAAAAAAAATCTTTAAGTTTTTGAGTTTTCGCCACATACATGTATGCCACAGACAAGTCCAGATATCGGGAAATCTAGTTTTGCAGCACAACGCCCAGAGACAAGTCCAGAATTTGTGAAATATACTTCTGAAGCACACGTGGACACGCCCACAGACAAGTCCAGAATTCATGAAATCTAGTTTTCAGACAGACACGCCTACAGACAAGTCCAAAATTAGCAAAATCAATTTACCGATGACTTTTTTCGTAAGGAGCAGGCCGTTATAGGAACAAATCTCGATGAAATTTGACGACTGAGCAGCAAAGCTGTACTCCGGTAACGAATGGATGTACCGTTCAATTAGATTCAGACCGAACATGGAGAAATCCATACCGGCACTAAACATTTTTGAATTGAAATTTAAATTGACACGTGGGAGTAAGGATCAATCACTTTTCTTTTCCAAATTCACGTCGATAGGCTCTTGCAGGCACGACAATCGAAATCGATCCCCCCGCAAAAGTGCAATTAACAAGTCTGAAT
Organism: Notospermus geniculatus; assembly: GCA_002633025.1. NCBI lineage: Eukaryota > Metazoa > Nemertea > Pilidiophora > Heteronemertea > Lineidae > Notospermus > Notospermus geniculatus. The sequence goes on along the minus strand of NMRB01000021.1, from coordinate 390,216 downwards.
AAACAGGCAAAAAAATTTGACTTTTCCTGTGAACTTTTCAGATGCACAATCCAATTGGAACCGCCGAAACAAAGTCCAATACGATTGAAATCGAGACCTGAATGAAGTCACTTTTTGACGATGCAACTATGTTCCAGAGAATGCAATTGACAAAACACTTTGTGAAGACAAAGTCTGAGAGGACGATGAAATTCGTTATAAAATCCTTTCTGAAATTGACACATCCAAGTCACTTCAATCTGAGTCGGGTGTTTGGGTCCACGAATGAATCTGGTCACCAAGAGAGCGAACACAGATTATAAGGAACTGCTTGAATTAAGACAAAGACGATGACGACGACCCGCATGGCATGTGTCAACCAACCAGCCAATCAGATACGAGCGTGGAGAAGACGTCGGGTTATGAAAGTCAATGGGTGGACTTGCGCAGTCATAGCGGATGCATTCGATATTATAATCATGGTAACTTTGCAACTAGTTGACCAATGCGGTGTCGAGAATATTTGTCGGAAGTGGCTTGAATCATCAGTTTTAAAGTTTAGGTCAGAAGTTCTTAGTTCTCTATGGCTTTCATACGCAGTCAAATACCACTACAGTGGGTATAGATGCAATGTTTTGAGCAGGTTTCATTTCAGAGAAATTTCTTCAAAAAGAAAGTCATTGCATACCATCAAAAATAGATATCTATTTTTGATACCATTCATTGCATGTCCGACCGGGATTGAACCGACCTTGGAGGTGTCCGACGCCAAATCCGACCTTTTATTTTTGCTTTCGTCGTAGCATCATACAGGAGGAAAAGGGGACTTCTGAAAATCACCAAAGTTCATTTGCTGTTGTTTCTTGTCTACTTTACTAACCCTAGAAAAGTTGCAGTGATGTTGAGTCCGTAATCAGCTCAATGTTCAACCCACAAAGATGTCCGCCTGACAACCACAAGTCAACAGACCGACTTCTAATGAACATCCCCCGTATGACTGACAACGCTGGTCTCATTACCGAAATCAACGTCATACTGAGTTAGCGGCATCTGTCAGCTTCAGATATCAGGCAGGAAATCACAACAAATATATTAGCTAGATAAAGTTTGAGAACTTCTAATTCCTAACGGGCACTGACAACGGAAACGTCACCCTTTAATCTGGCTTACCGAGTCTCTTTGTTTCGTTACATTCCGGCGTCGCCCCGGTGGCATGCCAACATTGTCTCTCTTATGAAGCTAATTTCCACGGTAACAAGACCATTGGTAGCGACCGATGAGCGGTAGTATATTGCTAATAGCCAAATGTCGTCCATCGGACTAATAAAGTTTGGGATCTGACGGAGATTTAACGAACCGGATCCAATGACAAAGTACGGGGTCGAGTTAGACCGGAGAACGCCATAATTTAGTATCGTCAGAGTGGTGCAGTGGAAACACGAGCACCTTCCACCTCTGAGGGTCCAGGTTCAATCCCCAGTTGCAATATTCTTCATGTGATGAGTGACTGTCTTCGACACAGCAGGTTTTCTCCAGACACTCTGGCTTCCTCCTACTCTATATTTATTTATTTACTTATTTTTTTCCTGGTTCTCTCCTGCTCTACATTTGTTAATTTTTTTCTGGTTTCCTCCTGCTCTACAATTATTTATTTATTTTTTCTCGTTTCCTCCTGCTCTACATTTATTTGTTTATTTTTTTCTGGTTTCCTCCTGCTCTACATTTATTTGTTTATTTTTCTCTGGTTTCCTCTACATTTATTTATTTATTTTTTCTGGTTTCCTCCTGCTCTACATTTATTTATTTTTTTATTTATTTATCTTTTATTTATTTATTTATTTGTTTGTTTGTGCTTGGCTCTCGACTAAACATTATCTCAAGTAAAATATGAATGTGAGGTCTATAAGGACACAAAACAAAACATACAGTGGCACGATCACCAAAATCACGACTCCTGAGTTCTTGGAATGAATCCAAGCGTTTCCTCCTGCTCTACATTTATTATTTTTTTCTGGTTTCCTCCTACTCTACATTTATTTTTTTTCTGGTTTCCTCCTGCTCTACATTTATTTTTTTTTCTGGTTTCCTACTGCTTTACATTTATTTATAAATTTATTTTTATTTTTTTTTGTTTATTTATTTATTTGTTTGTGCTTGGCTCTCAAGTAAAATATGAATGCAAGTGGTCTGTTTTTTAAAACATTTTTATCCTTTATAAGGGCCCAAAACAAAACATACGGCGGCAGGATCACCAAAATCACGACTCGTGAGTTCTTGGAATGAATCCGAGCATTTCACACCCATGTCTTATGATGTCACTTGCCCGTGGTACGGAACTCCACACGGCTAATCAGTCAGTGAAATCCCGAGTCGTGATCCAGCGGATCAGTTGTACAAAACAGAGGTCTCTGTGACGGTGTGGTGCCTAATTGCACCCTTTTGGCATTGTGGTAACAAAATTGGCCATATCTGATTCATTAAAGTTGGATGATATCTGCTAGCAGTGACTTTGAGAAGATATTCTGACTTTTATCTTTGAGATCAGTGTGAAAGTTGTTCATTGGATAACAAACACTGTGAAAAAAGTTTTATCAACAGTTTTGAGAACGCTTTGAGATTGAATTTCAGAGATGGCTGACTTCAGGGGCTTCAGAACTTTAGTTTTAGGAAAATAATAGTGTTTTGGATTCCAAGACCCTGGATACCCAAAGATTTTTAAAACGAAAACAAAATTTACAGAAAACAGTGTTAATATGACTGAATTTAATGCAGTATTTGGGACTGAAGGTGCATCAAATATACTTCCATTTGCACGGGGCATATCTAATGTAATGCATCATTCATGCATCAGGTATACTCCCATATAATAATATTATGCTAATTTCATGCACCAATTTTGCAAGAAACATGCTGTTCTTTGGTAGTAAAGTTTCACTTCTGTAATTTTCACTGCTTCACGCCCGATTTGAAAATAGGCTGAATGGATTAACATGAATTGAGCTGATTTTGTGAGTATCTATCCATGTGCGCTTTTAAAATTCCTCGAAATTTTACATCTGGGCTCTCAAGGGCAGGTGCATCAGACACAGATGTCAATATCAAGAGGGCTTGACCTTCCTGACTTTCACCCGAAGTACCCTAGAGACCCCCTGAAGGCAATCTACTAACCAGATTCTACAAGGGCAACTGATGAGTAGGCCTATAGGGAAACCATGTGATGTCCTTGATCACATCCCCACATGGCCTTTTGGTGCTCAATGGAAATCTAAGGTCAACGGTCCTTCTGGAAGGTAGTCTGTAGTTTCCGGAAAGCTGGAATGCTGGAAAGTATGTTGGAAAGCTGGAAAGTGTGGGGAATTCCAAAGGTTCAGTATAAAATCTGGAATATCCCGATGGAACGTTCTTGGTGGTGTTTGAAGTTGCTGAAAACGCAGCATTGAAGTTTTATTGAAGGCCTACCCTGCGATGATCAGGTTAATGTGTGTGACCCAGACTGACAACCTGCAACACAGAATAGGAAGGAGGTACACGCGTTTTTGGTTTGCCCCACTTGTAGTACAGTAAGATGAAACCATCTGACCTCTGCAATTGAGCTTATCTGTGTGTGACCTGCATATCACTTCAGTTCACCTATAGGCCTCGTCAGATCATTGAGTATCATGCAGTTTAAGAGAGCATGGGTGTCATACGAGAACTGGTGGTGGTTTTGGAGTTGATGTTAGCATGATGTGTTGATGACTGATGCCAAATGCGAGGGTTCGAGTCCAGTAGAAAGCTAGGCCTATATTGTGTTCACCTTAGAAACCCGTTATTTATGCAAATACACATTCAGTGGAAGAAGGCCTGCAGGCTTCATATCCTGTTTCCCTGTCTGATCTCACCTTGTTCAACTGGGTGTCTATAAAATGAGAACTGAGCAAATGGCACTTGGCCCAGAAAGACACTCTTTCGGTTTTTATCGAGTATCGGGCAGATGGAGGTTAGGATTTGGGGTTTGGTTGAAAGTGAGTGATCACCAGCTTTATATACAGCACAAAAAATGACAAAAAGTGGTCAATTAATGGATTTAATAAACTTTCCATACTTTCCGGTACTTTCCATATTTCCAGGTTTCCAGCTTTCCAGCATTCCGGAAACTACAGACTACCCTTCTGGAAACTCATTGGGAATACTAATATGTCAGGCCTCTACACTTTTCATCAAACTCAAAAGGCATCCTTGGTTTTGTACAATTTTATCATCAATGCCCGTTTGTTGTCGGCCAGGGTTTCTGCCAGAAATATTTTTGAGGGTATGCAGTTCTTCAAAATCAGCAAAACACCCGATGAAATTAAAGAAAATGGCCCTTTTCTGTTCCTTTGAGGGTACTCACAGCATACCCTGCGTACCCTCTGGCGGAAACACTGGTCGGCCTAGACCCGGTAATGCCTTATTACACGTCTATGATATTCTGGATGCAGTGGATTAGTTTTAATTTCCATTGTTTATAGGTTTACCAGGTTCAGGGTGTTAAGACTATAATGTTATTATTGGTACTTCTCTGAAGGCCTTACACTGCACTTCTAGAATGCTCTTCATTTCAGTTCTACTGCCAGTCAACAGATGACAGCACCCACTTGTTTGCCTCCGCGAACACAGTCCAAGGTCATTGCCCTGTAAAAATCAATCAGACCTGCCCTACATTTCATTTCACATCAGCAATCGGAAATATGCGCCACAATTTCCCAGATAAAAGGGGCGTGAGTAATCCGCAGGTGATCCAGGCCTGCAGTGGATTTTCATGCAAATTTTGGTGTCAAGAGCTCTTACAATAACTAGGCTTGAAGGCCTAATTACCAATTATCTGAATTCATGATTTTCAACAGACAAGAGTGTTGACTAAAAAACGTCAGAACAGTGAACACCTGGTAGCCTATCTCTATATTTTGCACATCATCTGTGATGATAGAGCCCTACATTTTTTTCTCTCAATTTTTAGCAACTGCAAGCGTTTTAATTAAAAGATCTAGGACACCAAGACACGCAAGCACTGTCCTTATTTTAGGGGTTTTCAGAAAGGAAGGCAAGACATACCGAACCGAGTATGTGTCGACATCAGGTAGAGAGGTTTTTGTAATATTGGAAAGTTGAACCGAATCCAAAATAATACATAACATTATCCAATAACTCGGTGGCACAGTTTTTAGTCTGCAATGTAGGTAAAGTAGTAGGCCAAGGTTAACAGCAAGGGGTTGTAAACAACTGCGTCTGCTTTCAATGCTGGAGCAGACAACATATTTTTGTGTAATGTTTCTCCGCATATTATTTGAAGAAAGTTTGTTTGTAATACCAATGTCAAGGATATGCATTGAAATATTTGTCAAATTTTGAGAAAATTCTCAGAGATGTGGACAAAGCTACCTTGCCAAAGTCGGCCATTTTTTTCACAGAGGGTCTTATGGTCTTATTGAAGGAATACATAATGTTCAGGAGCGCTAAATTAATAAAGCCCTCATTAGGAGAACCTCTGACCCCAAATTCCACAATCTTGAATTCTGTCCTATTTTAGAAGTGTCAATGGATGTCATGTTGGAGGTTTTTGGCTCATAAAACAATCATACAGTTTCATCAATTTACCAACATTACTCGCCAACTCTGGATCAGTAGGCCAACAGCCCCACCCTATCCAAGAACTGACAAATCCAGCCCAATAGTTATAAAACAGGATTGATTGTTGAAGTTCATTCGTTCAGTAGGCCAGCTGATCACAATTTTAGATCAAGATTTAGGAAAATACCCACAATGACATCAACAATGCCAAACATGACAATAAATTCCCAACAATGAATGTGAACAGAAATAAGGTGACCCAAGACGTCCTCTCTCCCTGTCAGTGGTCAGCATGCCCCTTTGTCATGATGTCCCAGGTGTCCTGGTTACTTTGGGCGTTGCCATTGTCCACGACCCTATGGTGACCCCTACCCTAAAGAGTTCAGCTGGGCAGTAGGTCAACACGGGAATGTCACAGCAGAAATATGGCATATTTTGTCCACAATGTCACATACCAGTACCGGTACCGGTACCACAAATTTTTGGAACCTTCCAGCTGAGGACACCTTATGGAACCTTCCAACTGAGGACACCTCATGGAACCTTCCAACTGAGGACACCTCATGGAACCTTCCAACTGAGGACACCTCACGGAACCTTCCAACTGAGGACACCTTTGGAACCTTCCAACTGAGGACACCTTACGGAACCTTTCAACTGAGGACACCTTACGGAACCTTCCAACTGAGGACACCTTATGGAACCTTCCAACTGAGGACACCTTATGGAACCTTCCAACTGAGGACACCTCATGGAACCTTCCAACTGAGGACACCTTATGGAACCTTCCAACTGAGGACACCTTATGGAACCTTCCAACTGAGGACACCTTACGGAACCTTCCAACTGGGGACACCTTATTGACTGCCTTGCTGTCCTCCTTCACTGAACACTCAGACATGATCAATGTGGGACTGAATCTGCTGTTCCTTCATAAAGTTGTCCCCTGACAGATATGTCTGTTGTGTTCTACCATAATAAACAACAAAACTCTTTGAACCTGATATTATGAGAGAAATGAATAATGAAGCCTGATCCATTCTATCATACGACCTTGGCATCATTCCGAGAAGATGCCAATAACAAGGACGAAAAGGGCAAATTGTGATCGAGAATAACAAAGATGAAAAGGGATGCTGTATGGATGTTTGATGTCAACATCCGATGAGTTGACTCGCAGCCATTCCAGAACTTTACAGGCTTCATTTCAATCGATGGTTTTAGAGTGCGGCCGAAGCGTATTTCTCAATACACATGGCAACAACCCCATTGTTCATCAACATTCCATGTGTATTTCACTACAAGCTGTGTCATCGACCGCAGAAAGAACTGGCGACCGAGGCGAACTCTTGAATAGTATTATGAAACGACTTGATATCAGCAATTTTTACGTCGCATGATGGAAATTAAATCACCATTTTATGAAGGCAGAAAGCTATCTTATTAAAGTGCCTCCGCACTCCTGGTGCAACACAGATCAAAATAAATTAGTTAGATTTTAAAACAACAGGTGTCACCACTTGAATATTTCCATTTTTATCTGCCCACCTCTACGTCAAAATGATCAATATATTGCACTTTTGGATTGTAAACTACACCAAAGCACATCATATTGTGACTACTGGTTGTTTTTACTGAACACCATTACATTAGGAAGTTGAAAATTATGGTAACCAGCTTTACTTGTACGCCTGCTACATGTAGGCCCATCACACCGAAAGAACCAAAAAATCATGACAACAGCACCTGTGCGGTTAGCAAAACTGCAGATTTTCTGATTTTTCAACATAAAACAAAATGTTCAATTGTTCAATCAATCCCTTACAAAATGTGAACTTCTGTTCTGAGCAATAAATCACTCCTATCCAGCCAAAGATTCTTCTGGTATTGGTCGAATTTGCACAACAGCTGAACTATTGCGCCCCTCCCCTCCCGTGACCCCTACGGTGAACATGCCAATAATCAACTTCAAGGTCACCTGACCACTGTGCCAAGTAAATATAGAACAGTCCCCTGACCCGCAGCTAGAGTTCATCTGATTCAGTGATGCTTTATGAGGTCACTTCCAAGAAGCGTGGCTCTCACACGCTGAATGTCAGAATGAATAACACGTAATGCTATTTATATCTGGCAAGTAGGACAGAAATTCTATTACAGGACTGGGCTGGGTAATGTGGTTTGTTCCTGGTGAAATCTTCAACAGGTCAAAGTTCGAGTGGATAAATTTAGCTCAAAACAGTTTTTCCTTTAAGAACACCAGTACATGTATTTTGATATTAAAGAAGGTGGTTTAAAATTTAAAGATCTGCAGCCAGTCCAAAACCACGTGCACAGCAGTTTGAAAAGCATTTTTTTCCACTGGAAAACTATACCGGTACCGGTACCGGCACCGTAAGGTTCATATCCGGTATGAAGTCCAGGATAGGTCAATGGTTAAAGTTTAGTGTGCAATGGTAAAGTCAAATGTACCGGTATTGAATGCAACCTGCATTTTATATTTTGACTGCAGATTCACAACTTATGCTCATTCCGCAAGGTCATAATTTTGATGAAGGTTTCTAAACACTCATCAAGGTGAGCTCTCAGTGAAGCATCAGAAACTTGGATCAAAATTATGAGTGTGTGCGGACCGTCACGAAGGAAACGTCCGGAATCGCTCATGTCAATATTTCATACATTTCAATTATTGTATTTCAATTGTAGGCCTACTGTAGCCGAAGACTTTAGAATAGTTCAATATTTATTCCTCAATTAATATCCTTTTAAAACATACATGTAGGCGTCGCTGGCCCACAATTAGCGTTTAATTTGACAGGTGTTGGAGTGTTTACGACCTACTCACTTCAATATCGAATCAATTCATTACAGGGCAACAACATATGTATCAAAGGGGCACTTGTACTCATATTAGAAGTTTCGTCAGACGTGTTTAGGGTTCTGATTGTCCCAGGCCTCGGTCACAACATGAGGCGGTACTTTAAAGAGGTGATTATTTTGCAAAGTTGCATTTTCTGATGCCGAGCACCCAACCAGGCCGCCTCAGCCCCAAAAGGGTAAATTCAGGTGGATTGATTCTCCCTGTTAAACATCAGGGTTTAAACCACGGAGAAAATTCCATCCCGTCCAAAATATATTTGGGTATGAATCGATTTTCCTTGAATTTATAGTACCCGGTAAATGTGTGGCAGTCTAGGAAAACCCTGCCGTCGGGAGTCGCTGAATGATAACAAGGGCTTTCAGATTGCCTGTGCATTGATCATGTTGATCTGCTAAATGTCACCACAGCCATTAACACTTCCTCAAACGCGACATCCGACGGGTTTTCCTGGACCGCAATCCGCATTCTAATTCGCTATGACAATTGAAAAACGTCAGTATGCATGCAGTTCTTCAATTTCTCCAATAATACATTACATGTATTATATTATCATAGGCCTACACAATTTACACACCTAACATTTAATATCAAAATTTCTAGGCGCTTATAATAATGATATTCCTCTCTTATCTATTTTTGACGATATATACCCGGTATATGTAAATAGAGAAGTAAAATAAATTAAGAACCCTAAGAAGATAAAAATATCTACATGTATTGGTGAGTTAAATATGGCCAATAGACAGAAACATGATTTTTTTTCAGTGAGCAGACATTTGTAATGACAACAGAAAGCTATCCTGAACTAGCCAACCCCACATTTCTGAACTAAGCTGACCCCACCTTTTAACCTACTTATAGTAGCATAAGTAGTTCACGATGTGCTGCATGTAACGTCTCATGCATCTTATAGTACTAGATGTGTGTTCCCTTCGTCTACTTGAGCTGAGGCGGAATGAGATTCTATTGGGAGTCCTAGCGCAACCGATATTTCTGAACCCAACAACCCCAGGGTATTTTCATTGCTTTCAACCCAAGTTTGCCACAAATTACACAGTGAAATGTACATGATAATACACATATCATTTCAGGTTCCTATGGAACCATAAACCAAAATTGGGTGGTTTAAGAGGAGAAGTGGAACAAGCACACAAAGAGAGTAAATTATAATTTCAAAATGAGCTGGTATCACGATCCAATCCGTTTGTGTACACGTCACTAGACCGCAAAATTTGATGACCTAAATGTAGTCGGTTGCCTAAACGTGCGGCTGCGAAAGCTCTCTAATATTTGGCGAGTATACGTATAGTTGGGGGAAACAGGAGTGCCCGGTGAATACTTCTGTTGTCAAAAAAAGTGACCGTCTCCATTCTCATACAGAATGAGTCTACCTGGAGACTGAACCTGCAACCTCTCAGGTGCAGGTGCTGATGTTTACGCTGCACCACTCAGACGTCAGAGGCCAGTAAAATTTCACTTTCATGAAGAATGGGGCTGACCGGGGATTAAACCTGCAACCTCTCAGGTGCAGGTGCTGATGTTTACGCTGCACCACTCTGACAGGAAGATGTCTGGACAATTACCGAGGCACGCGGATGGAGACAGCAGCAAGTTAAGTTCATCATAAACTGGTTCAAGAATTTACTCCGGTACACAGTGGGAATGGGTGCACAGTGGGAATGGGTGCACAGTGGGAATGGGTGCACCTCGTTATGGATCGTCAATGTAAGAATCTCAAAGAACTGTCTGCTTGCGTGCAATGAGTTCGCTCATCGATCTTATCCACTGTTGAATTAGATGACTCATCGCAGATTCCACCGCGAGAGAATGTTATTTCCAAAGACAGACACCTGGTGAGTGTGCACGAGCGAGCGATGTCATCGCTTGCAGGGCCGCCGTGATGAAGGGCTGCATGTATTTTCAAGGACTGATGATGTTCGTAGGGCTGGAGCAGCGAGACAGGGTGACTCACGGTATTACTAATCCCTGTCTGAAGCAGATGCCCCGAAGGACATGTTTCTCAGAATACTGCACTTTTTTCTTTGGATGGATTTCCTTTTATGGCATATATGGAAATTCTTTAAATAACCGTGACGGTGGCTGGGAGAGGTGTTGCAGCACTTTGTGCATGTATTATGTAAAACATGAAATAATGTTGAAAGGAAAATAATTGAAAATATAGAAAAGCAAAAAATGATAGAGAAATGACAGAGAAGAGAAAAAATAAATTTTGAGTTGAAGAGCACAATATTTTTCAACCATGCCCATGGGTACAAGAGAGACATGAATTTTTAAAGTGTTGATATCTAAGTATGATTCATGGTGGTGGTCTTTTGCTAAGGCCTAGAAAAAAAATTGTGTGTTTCCGGTCATCGCTCAGTTCGGGAAAGTTCCGAATTTGGAAACGTTTCTGATTTTGGAAGCCCAGCGATTCCAATATTGGCAACGTTTCTTTTTTCGGAAGCGGTTTTCGATTCCGATATCGGAATCGGTGCAGGCCTATATTTGCATGTTAGGCCTAATCGGGATATGAGTATCAAAAATCGGGAAGTGTTTTTTTCCATTAACAATAACAGATTGCAGCACCTGTGACCTTGTATTTCACGGCGTAAAATCTGAATTGCTGGCGTAAGTTGGCTGCAATTATCGATAATCATCAATTATCATCATCAAAAGGCTTGATTGTGCCAGAATACTTTGGGCTTCCAAATTCAGAAACGTTCCCGATATTGGAATCGAAAATCGCTTCCAAAAAAAGAAACGTTTCCAAAGTCGGAAACGTTTCCAATTTTTGAACTTTCCCGAACTGCGCTGATGACCAGAAACACACAATTTATTTTTCTAGGCCTAAACATGTTCTGTTCTTAAACCTATAAAATTCCATTGCAAAATACAAATACATGCTAATTTTGATATAGAAGTGCATTTGTTAAGTAATTTTTTTTGTTTTGTAGTCCTAAAAATTGCAGCTTTTAGAAAGAGGAATTCTCCCTTGGAAACCCCCAATAAATTTTAATTTCTTTTTACCTACAAAATGTGCTCGCCAGACCCACAGGGTTAAAAATAAACTGTCCTTGAACATGCATTATACCATAATATACAGTGGCTTTCACCTAGAATGGCCTCCCTATGCTACCCACCAGATCAATAGCCCGATGAATCATCAGCTAACACATGCAACAGCTATGAATGGATGCAGCGAGCTCAAGAGTTCAGAGCAACTGGTAGAAGTGCATGCTGATCGGCATGTTGGAGCTCACGGATGTGTCATGTCAGAATTGCCACCGGTTGAAGAGCTAAAGAGCTATCGCTATTTACATTTTTGTAGGCATTGTGTTGTAGAGTAGAGCACTCTGACCTCTGACCAGACACAAAGGTCGTATTTAACCCATAATGAGGTTTAGGGTTCAACACTCACTTAATACTCCTCCCTTCAGGTTAGGGTTAAACCTAGTAGTGGATATCCACCTTGGTTTAACCACAGGCCTCTGGGTCGTTGTCTGTAACTAATAAGTTTGTCTCCAGAATATCACTCGAGTTATATATAAAAGTCTTTTTATATATAACTCGAGTGATATTCTGGAGACAAACTTATTAATTACAGACAACGACCCAGAGGCCTGTGGTTTAACCCTAACCCTAATCCTAAGCGAGTGTTAGAATCCTAACCCTAACCCTAATACATGTAAAGAGTTTACAGATCCTTCATGTCATGTCCCTGTGTCTCGATTAGACCGAGAGAACCCCTCCCTTATCGAACACCTCTCTAATAGGGACACAAAAATTCCCACCCCATCACTTTGTCATTATCAAGCCACGGGGGATTTGTCCCTTGTACCCCACTGGCCAAAACTGCAATTAGGCCAAAAAAAACAACCTTTGGTTCAGGTAACCCGACCGACCCTATTTTTTGCCCCAAAAAATGCCTACTCAAAAATTTTTATTGCCAAATTTTCGTCTCCCTCAAATTTATGCCCCTTTCATTGTCAAAAGAACCGCCAAAAACACAACCACAGCGCCACAACGGCGCCTTGTATGACTAGTAAAGCACGCTGAGCAAAAGTTTTTGCATAGTAAATGGTCAAGTTTTTTAACAGCTACCACCAAAAAACNGAAGCTGTCACCCTCAACCACTGAAACATTTGGTGCCAAAGTCCGTTTCTGAACACTAGATGTCACTACCAGTTGTTGACGAAAGCGCGGGATCAACCAGCCAATGACCGATCACCTTTCAAACAACCTTAGGCGGTGTTGTTTCTATGGACGCAATCACGGCAATCCAAAGAATGCTGAAGGCGAAGTACTTACACCGCTGTATTGTCCCACATCGGGTCGTATGCGACGTTTAGTATGTTAACTTTTCATTTCGCAGTGGTGAATGTATTCCAAAAAGTGGGGCAAAATCACACGAAAAGTCCGGAATATGCCACGATACTTGTCACGTGACCAAATCGGCCAATAAGAAAATGTTTCATGTTTTCCCCTAGTTGCGTGAAATACTGGTCGCTAATTGGTGGATGACATTTCGCGCCATTTTGCGCCATCTAGTGTTCAGAAACATGATTCGGGTCCATCTGTGCCAGTGGTTGAGAGCGTATAACTAGTATTAAGCTCGAGGCCACTGGGGACGAGTGTACTCGATACCAGAAATGTCATTAGAAAGCCTGAGAGCAGTGCCTGAAACATACAAGGTGGGGATTGAGCTGGGGATGGAGGGATCCAGAAATCAAGCATTCTTTTCAGTCATGTTAGTAGAGTTTTTTACGTTCCAAGTTTTTCAAATGTCAAAATGTTAAATTAACTGAAATGTTTTATTTCTTCTAAAAAGCTGAATCGCTCACTTATGAATTTTTGGTAACATTAACAACGTAATCTCAAAAGAAAGCAGTACACTACCACTCAGACTATCAGCATGAATGAAAAACAACTAGTTTACGAAGAAAATTCCCACATTTCCGACTAAAAATACATTTCCAACTAAGAGCAAGACGCACGGCATTGACCAATGATAAAAATAAAGGAGTTATTTACTCCGACGTGTTCCACGTCATTCCTGTATCGATCGTAATTCTGCTAGCGAGCGGAGCCAGAGTACATTGACACTGCACTGGATGATGGCCAATAATGCTAGCATCACTGAGCCATACCGAGGGAAAACTAGATCATGGAACAGTGATAGCATGCAGCGTCTAAAGTACATTTTTCGATCGTGAAAAATTTGTATGCACAGACAGAACGAATGGATCGATTCAGTAGAAATATCAATCTGGCAACTTGTTGCTTGGCTCCAAAAGTGCATTACAAAACATGTCCATTTCGCCTCCAGTTGATAAAATGGCATTCTTCCCCGAAACAACGTACTACAGTTAAAGTACATCATGTACTCTTCTTGTTACCGTGGCTTGGTTGCTACGGGGAGATTTCCCCCCCCCCCAGCAAGCTAGACATGTAGTCCACACTTTTCATACTCATGTCAAAAGAAGGTTTTGAGCTGGTGTGGATGTGGAAAAGTCCCCTGGAATCAATGTCCAGGTACAATTATAGTCTAAGTGGATTAAACCCTTCGTGAAGGATTATCTTGCTAATCCAATCATAACCATTGACAATGCATGGCTTTTGTAAGGAGTTTCGTCCCTGGGACCTCTCCTCCGGAACACAGTCTACCATCGGTAGCACAAAAAAGTGTTTTGAACAAAGGAAAACCGCTGATCCTCAAATAGCCTCTGATTGTTCAGCAACACTTTTCATAGATTACACCCCTTGGATTCACCCTGTGAAAACAAATTACCAACAACTTGTTTACGACAGACTGAATTGTTCAAAATTAGGTCACTAGTCGCTGATCTAGATTACAAAACCTATATTATAGAAAGGAGGTCAGACAGTTGATTGGACGGAAGGGTGGTGCTTTGTCACAGTTCATGATTCGTCATCCTGTCCTGTGAGCAAGAGGTATCCATATGAATGATTCAGATTCACATAATGGGACAATGTGGCATATTTTTCAATTGATATTGTATTTTTTTCACGGGAGAATTCCCGCCTGGGCTGGTCACAGCTGTTCACAAGTGCTGAACCTGGATGTTTCACGCTAGAAAAGTTTCACTTTTTGAATTTTTTCTGAATGTTTCACGCCAGCTGTTCATTTTATAAAACAGCAAAAAGGTAAATGCCCCAAAATCCACGCAGCGACAGTTAATTGTGATGAAAAATGTCATTTAGGCCTACACCAAAGTTGAAATTTGCTGCCCTTTGTTTGCCTTAATTTAATACTCAGCCAGTAAAGGCAAAAGGGCAACAAATTTCAACTTCGACCTAAGTAAAGGCAAAGGGCAACAAATTTCAACTAATAGGCTAATAATTAAGGCAAAGGGCAACAAATTTAACTCAGGCCTAATTAAAGGCAAAAGGCAAAAATTTCAACTTAGGCTAATAATTAAAGGCAAAGGGCAACAAATTTCAACTTGGACCTAATTAAAGGCAAAGGGCAACAAATTTCAACTTGGACCTAATTAAAGGCAAAGGGCAACAAATTTCAACTTAGACCTAATTAAAGGCAAAGGGCAACAAATTTCAACTTCTGACCCATTTCTGCTGAAACTGGTAAACTTTATCCAAATGGGTTTAAAATCTCCGAAATCAAATTGCTGATATTTTAGAGACACACATTTTTGAGACACAAATGTGGGTCTACAGTATCAGTTTGAAAATACATGTACATGAGTTGATGATGCATTAGCTAGGGAAGTCATGAAAATATCAAATCATGATGAAACACACACAGTCACAGACTGCTGCATGCTGAAAGAGTAACTGTGGTAGACTTTGTACTTTGTAGACTTCTCCTAACGAGAGCAGGGGCATTCAGCTTTAACACCTCTGCTGACCAATCATGAACACGGAAAAAACACACTCAGACAATGGAATGTCAAATATCACATAGCAATCTGATGCAATTAAAAGTTTAAAATGAACTTACCTAATGATTCAATGTCTATAGGGGTAGTTCTGGTTTTCCCCGGCATGCTTGGCTGATCCATGAGGAGTTTATGAGAATATAATTCGACAGAAGTTCAATTCAGTTTCGTTTCGCCATCGGCCATGCATCCGCGTCGAGAACAACAGCTGATCAGACAGAACACAACTGGCACTCGGAAAAATGACGACATATAACAGAAAATGTGTTCAAAAGTGGAGTTTCACTGCACAGAATTGTTCAATAAGTACTAAAGATCCTTTCCCAGCGAAATCGGATGATGGTGTGCAGGACTTCGCGCATAAAATGACCGATCTCTGCCAGCCGGCGCGCACTTGTTTTTCACTTCTCCGCTGACACACTTGGAATTAATGCCATGACCTAGATTCCACAAACTCGTAATCGGGTAGCGCCCAGCGCCATCTACATAGTTTCCAGATCACAGGGAAATGGAACAGAACTACATTATGTAGTTCAGTCAGGCGGAGGTGATCACAGCTTGTGACGTCACACATTGATCGCATTGTAAATTTCATCATTGCGTGATGGAGAGCAGCAACTTGTTTGGGTTGAAATAGGGGGTTGCGCGCCGGGTTGCGCGATAGGGTGATAGTATTGAGGCCTAGCCAGTACTGGCTAAGGGTAAGGGTTAGGGTTAGGGTTAGTCGGCAGGGGTAAGGGGGTGGAAGAGGAGAAAGATCAATACTGGGCCATCAGCAGATAAATGTTGACAGGTTTTTCGTTCAGACACTTCCAATTTTTGTCAGCTTTAATCTGCTGGTACCGGG
>NMRB01000021.1:323095-373988 GCA_002633025.1 Notospermus geniculatus | reverse complement strand
GGGTTGCAGAATTATTCCCATGCTTTTCAAGAACAACATTTCGGGGCTTTAATAGGGCCTGTAGTTAATCAACAAATACGCGACCTAAGCGTCCGTTCTGTTCGACTGACTTCACTGGACATGGGCTGACTGCCATGACTGGACTGGACCTCGGCGGGGATCTTGGGCTCACCAGTCCATGAAGGCTTCGTGGGTGACAAGTTCGACCAGGAAAACAAGTTTTTGATATATAGCCCTGTTTTGATCATCATTCCTGCCAACAGGTGTATAATAGAGCTGACCCTACATCAACCCGTTCAACCAAGCCTAAAGGTGAAAAGTCCATCCTCCAGTTTGGAATAATTTATTCCTTCCATGCCCCTGTGGCCGAAGGCAATTGGCCCACATTCTGAGATGGTGAATGAGCTAAAATAGGCGACCTAAATTATTTGAGGTAAACAACTATTCAATTCAAGTACTCGCAGACGGGTACTTTACATCGATTGCCTGCTTGGTTTCTCGTAAACAACTTTCCGATAAATTGGCCAGTTATTCATACATAGAGGTATACGAGGTTTGTCTGCTTTAAATATTATGCAGAGCGCATGTTCATGTGTCAGGGTGAATAGACGGTAGGGTGGGGAGCACGTAGCCGAGTAATATTGAATAACAATGCCAAGCCGTCACCCCCGCACTCACAATTCACTGCCGCCAGAAATTTAAACACATATTTTGATACCATGTAAATAATTTCTTCAAATTGACCCTAAAGAAATGAAAAACGGGTCTTACCATGATGATGGTTGGGGCAGCTGTGCCTTGACGAATTTTTGTATCCAGAAATCAATAAAGAAAACTGATTTCTGATTTTATTGACAGGTCTTTCAGTCCCTTTGAGAGTCTGATGGGTGTAGAGGGAAAACAGATCTCCCGAAAAGAATGTCCCGCCTATTGTCGAACGACCCAAAGCCCTATACATCGTTTTGGATCAAATTACACGATATATAGGCCTATCATGCCCATGATGACAACAATTTCAATAGTCAACTTAAAATGAAAAATACTTTGTTGAATAAGGATGCTTGTTTCAGGCCCCCAGCTGTGGTAAAGAAAGAGACTTTGGACGCAACACCAATCCAAGCGCGGCGGCCTAATTTCCCGCGTGATTGACCTACTAAACTTAATTTCACTCCCGGATTCTCGGCCTACATTCAATTGTATGAGGGACACCCTAATTCAAGATCCAAGATCCGCGATCCAAGATCCAAGACCGAATTTCAAGATCCAAGACCAAAGGCGAACTCTGATGGTATTTCGACCCCATTCTGTTTATTACTGTCACCAAGCGGCACACTTTTCCAGCGGAGTGTCATATATGTTAGTTAATACTGCTGCCAAGAGAATAGACAAGGTCGCAGGCCTGATGGTGCAACACAGTGCACACAGTAACCTCAAAACCTTGGAACTACCCATTGAAACGACCCAAATTGAAACCAGCCATATTAAATATTGAAAGTGTCCAAAGGTTTAACAGAGGTCGTCAACTTCGGGGAAATTCAATGTTTTGAGGTTACCGAGTATAACATGGAGGAAAGCCTGAGGAGACACATATTCAAGCCAATGTCAAGTGCCCACTTCATCCTTTCATGGGGAGTGTTCAGCGATGACCAACATTTTCGTTTCTAAATAAAGATGCCCTCGCTGTGCACTATGGATTTATACATAACTTATAGTGATAAACAACCCTGGCAAAATATTTACACCTTCATTCTAGATTTAGTTTCATAATTTTCACCGGGCGCGAACTCTCGATGAACCTTGTTCAAGGTCATAAGCTACCGGTAAGCGGTAGATATACATGTACAAGGACGTAACACTGACCCAGCTTGCAGGGGTCAGCGGATAACTAACTTCCGAGATGAACGGTATATGCATTATGGTTATTATTCAGAATTTATGGCACTTGTCATAATGTAGGACAAGATATAGCAAAACGTTGTAGGGGGTCAGGTCATATGAGGTGGTGGTTGCGGATGTTTTGCCAACACATCGTCACACCCATGATTACGGGGATTATGCAGGGGGGGGGGGGGGGNCGGGCACCTGGGAAAACAGGAATAGGCCTGTTCCGGTATTTGACCTTGGGAGAGATATCATTATCAATCGATACGTCACGGTTTTGAAGCATGTTTCGTTATATAAACTTTCGGTTTAAAGAGATCAACAGGAAACCGAAGTTCCCGGGAAACCCTACTCTGACAAAGACAGTCGCCCTTATCAAAATCTGACTGGGGGTCGAACCTCAGCGGTGACAGGGCGTCGATGTCAGGTCTAGGAGGACACGTCCTCAAAAGCGACACGTCAGCCTGGCCATCTACGTCGCCCTGCATGCCCTCACCCATTGACCTAATTTTTCCGGATATTGGGATCATGAATGAAGTACTCGATTATTATTTTGTTGACCTAATTTGGGATGAGAATAAGTGGAGCATAATTTGTGACCTATTTATTCCTGGATATCCGCGGAGTCATGATTTTTTTCTTGCCGACTTGTTTTGTCAATTCATATTTTGAATTGATTGTTATAAAACGAGCACAATGTAGGGTCTATTGATATTGTTCTAGTTTATCATTCTAATAATAGAATTCTTTGTGTCTATAAAATGAAATTTGATAACACGCGCCTCGGGTTATCAATTATTTCATGGTGTGACCTACTTTCGTCGGCCACGAAACCGCGCACCCATCTGACATTTTATAGAAGTACGCTGGTTCGACGGGAACAAAACGATTTTCCATCAGAAATAAACTTGTAGATTTCATGTTTGATAGAGACAAGATCTGAAATCGATAAATAAGATAGGTCAGATAGGTTAGAAACGGGGATGGTGCAGATATGCAGCACGGAGGCAGGCGGAGTAGAAATGATGGAACGAGAGTTTTTCGCCGTATCGAAGAGAACTACCGGAAATTTTCCGCCTCTTCGCCGAGAATTTTTAAATGATGGTGCCGTAACGCAGTGTATAGGTCACACGACTCGGTGTAATCAATGAGAATGCCTGCTTTATTTTGTGGCGGACATTAAAATCAATGTCTCTCCCGTTGTCACGTCGCGGCTTGTCCCTCATTTTTTTTGTTGGGGGGCTTTGGCAAACAGGGGCAGTGAAAAACATTACATGTACATCGGTCTAAAATGCATAAAGTAGGTCAAAATTCAAAACAAAATCTATGTTTCATTGAACACCTCGTTAAGGGCGTCAATTCCTTTTGTCTTTTATATTTAAACGCCAACATGAAGACAAGATAATAAGGTAGGACTTCGACCCACAAAGCCCTGTTTACAACCAGCGTGGGGCACGGCTTCCGGCCAAGTTCTCGTTTGTTCGACGAGAAAAACATAGGTTAACGACACCGCTACCATGACCCTTCATATTTTATTCTTATAATTCCTGTTTTCGACGTCGATCATGTGTCCTTGGCATTTGTAACTCGACTAATTTTGCCGACAAGACAACAGATCGATAAGATCACGTGACCATACCCGGGAACGAGTTCGTTGCACTCGGTGACGAGGTCACGAGGTAAGCCCTCCCGTGACCTACTTTCTCCAACCTGCAGAACAATTTTTTTAAATTAAATTAAAAAGGGTAATTAATGAGAAGACAGTTTACGATGACCACCACTGGAACGAATAGCAATTTCCCCAATGTTTTCCCTAACATTTTGTCACTCCCAGTCGACGCCATTAAAGCTGACAGTCCCCACATAAACCGTTGCTATGGAGAGTCAAGGCTGGCTCTACGACAGTTCCCTCGAGAAACCATTCATCCCATATCACACTCCACGCAGCGCACACGGACTGCTTGGAGATCATTGATCGTCTGCTTGTGATCGGAAATTACTGATCAGAAAAAAACGCGATTTGTTTACTAGTTACAGGTGTGTAGACGCACAGAAGTCAGGGTTCCCAGCGGGTCATAACATAGTAACAATATCCTACAGTGCACCTCGGTCACAGAGGCAATATGGCCGTCATGGCAGCCATTATTATATGCAGATTAGGGCAAAGGTCAATCTTAAAAATCATCTGTTGTGGTCGTTGCGTTCGAATACACTTTATCTATCTACAGGACATAGCTAGCGTCCAATGGAAATACCTAGTAAGTCACATTTTTGGAAAAAATGAGTTAAGGCCAAATTCGTACTTACTAGGTATTGTTTCATCATAATAAACAGTTTTTGTTTGCAAAATGTTCGCCAAAACCTCGGAAAGACAGTGGTGCACTTACTCGGTTTTTACGTCTAAGTCATCAGAATTGTGACTTACTACGTTTTTATCTTTGCAAATTCAGCATGAAATCAGAGGTAAAACATAGCAAATTGCATTTAATCCTGTTGTATGACATATTTTTAATTAGGAGTGTTTTCCACAACAAAACTCTTCCAAGTTGTCATTCCATTTTCTCGAAAACAACAAAATGTGACATACTAGGTATTTCCATTGGACGCTAGGTAGGAATGAGGAATCGGCGATAAAAAATGACTTTTTGAACAGCATTTAGCCCTATTTAGCCTACTGACGGCTAAATTCCCTATTTTATTAAGGCCGAATTTCCACACAAAAATCGTGAGATTTGCCAGTATCATCTGTTCGTGATTCTGCTTGCTTGCGGTCAACGCCCTCAGCTCGGAGCTGCTCGGCCATTTTCGGCAGTTCCCGCGATGTTCAGATCGTTGCGCGTGGCAGATGGTGAGGAGTCAATGCCCTCAGCTCGGTCGCACGGTTTAAAAATTGGAACGAAAAGTCATGATACGAAATTTCTTAGTTTCTGAAATAACTCACCTCTGCGAACCAACAGTTAACATGAGAAAAATATGAAACCTGAGGTACGAGCTAATGTCATATCCTGTTAGGGATGACAATCTCATCTCACAGAGCCATAGCAACGCCTTTTTACGAGACAGCAGCGTGATCAATAAATTCGTTCTCAGTTCAAAAAGAAATTGACGGCGTACTATTGCCTTATAGTGCAGGTAACTTATACCCACCAGGGCTCACTAGCGTACGTACCGGTAGATACGTACCCGGTACGTCAAGTTTGCGAAAAGCGGCCGGCACGTTGCCCTGGCTTCATGAGGGGGAAGGCTGCACAGGGAGGTATGAGGCCGACTGCTCATGCTGCCAGGTTCAATGACCGGAGATCAGTTTCCACTGTCTCGACGTGAATGTCATCATTGCCTTCAGAAGCAGACGGTGTCTGCTGACAAGAAAAAATAGCTTCCGAACAACTCCACCGCTGGTCGCCTGCAGGTCCCAATGACCGACTGCACCGCCGGTCGCCCGCAGGTCCAGTGACCGACTGCACCGCCGGGGCGCCCTGCAGGTCCAGTGACCGACTGCACCGCCGGTCGCCTGCAGGTCCAGTGACCGCGACTGCACCGCCGGGTCGCCTGCAGGTCCAGTGACCGACTGCACCGCCGGGTCGCCCGCAGGTCCCAATGACCGACTGCACCGCCGGGCCAGTGACCGACCTGCAGATAAGCAAACAAAAGGGATTGGGCGTCGCAGCCATCTTTAAAATTCGCTTCTGCTCAAGACAGACGTCACAGAAGTGCGGTTAACCAAAAAATAAATAAATCAAAATTTGCACAACTCTCGGCACAAGTAATGCCATCAATGACCAGCCAATAGACAGCATCTTCGAGTCACGTGATATCAAAGAAGCCATTACATGCCTCAAACGTCGCCTGACCCGTTTTTTTGTACTTAACACATTTTTAAAAATTTGGACCGCGGGATGGGCGTGCACTTTCATCATCTCTGTTCCATACGCTTATTCCACCCTCCAGGTCCCGTTTTTTTCATTTTGCCCCTAGCGCCTGGTGGGCTAAAGTGCAACCGTTCTGACAGGGCCTGGTCGACTCCGACAAGAATGACAATACAACAATTAATCGGCGGCAGATCTAGTTACCGGGTAGATGAATTATCATGACTAGAGGCTGAAACCAAAGAAAATTCACCATGCCGTAAACATCATTTTGGCCGACATTCACCCACGGATTCGGGTGTACGTGTACTTTTGTCACAGCAAGCGAGAAGTGAATTGATTTCACTGCCTTAGTACACGGTATCACTAAATGAAAAAGTTGATAATATCGATTATGATTGCGTTCGTCTGCGAATGATACGCATCTCCCTGGCGTACTTTTATAGAAAGACGCCATGACGCGCATGCGCCGTAAAGGGAGTAGGCCTTTTACAGTTTACGCCTTTGCTTCAAAAATGTCTCCACTTAATTTTGAGATGGGAAATTCCGCTGTTTGGCTCAAAATGGAAAGTATTGATGATTCGTACTGTAGCGTATCTTAAGATGCATGCACACCGTACTATTTATGATCCCTGCTGTATTTCTTGAGATGCAAATCTTTCTTAGAATTTTCATAAATTGCGACGATACATTTTACTGGTAACTTGGTACAAGCACCAATTGAGTGGTGACGTTATAAAAAGTAAATGATGTTTCACCAATAACTGAAGTGGGGTGCCAGAGTGCAGTGACGTATGACGTCTGTCAACCAAAACGGAGGGTTGACGAAGATCCATGATTTCACAGAGTTTTATGGGGTAATGTTTGAAGGCTGGCCTGGCTTATAGACTGCTCCTCTATCAGGGCAGGGGATCAGTCTACCAATTTTCTATTTCGCTTTACGGATCTGACGCAATTCTTCAGGGATTCATGGTGAAGCCTTTCGACCAATCAGAGCGCATTTTCAGAGTTTTGACAAAGGGCGCTCTGCCACGACAATAGGGAGGTTAAGATTACGTTCCGAGTCCCGACTCCCACTCCAGAGAATTCTTTTTTCGGGAACTACGTCATCAAATACAACGAGGTTTTCCAAAGCAATGGTGTTTACTCATTCAGGACAACGAATAGAACCCGCCTGGGTGGTAAATTTATCTCTGACTTGAAAAATCCGAATTTTAGCACCTCGGAGTCGGAGTGGGAGTCGGACCAGATCTTAACCTCCCTAATGAGGGCTTCTTCCGACGGATGGACGAGAGTCGGAGAAATGACCTGTCCCTTACTTCCAAAATATTTCGCTCTGTTCAGCACACACGTGTAAGAAATTTATCAAAAGAATTATTATCGAGATGGCCAACCATCCACGAACAAGACAGTAAACATGTTTATCACGCGAAATATCACCATCAGTGACGTCATCAGCAGCCGATCAATACCAACCTCGCAACCAGTGACGTCACATGAGGTACGAGTTTTCCAAAGAATGAATGGATAAGGCCTACCGAGGTGAGGTTGTTGTTATTGAAAGCTATTTTCATCAAAAGAGAACGAAAAAGCCACGAGGTCAGTTTGGTCAAGTTGAGTACACGGCGTGCCTTTTGACAGTAGTCTACTTTTATGCCGTTAATCCCACAAAGAAAGAATTCTTTTACGCTTCTTGGCAAAAACATGAAAGCTATCACAAAAAATATTTTCCACATCTCAATTTTTTCTACACCTTTAAGGCTTTTAGTCGAAGACGCAGTTCGACGCAAAGTGCCCAGCCAACAAAATGACCACGGCCCGACAGCAAAGGGTATCGGCCCAATATCGGTCGTTTTGGGGTCGATGTTACTTGCTGGCCAGCTGTTTTGACTGTAGTAGGCCTGATCCGCCCTCAATTTCATGGAGGGGTGGGGGCTTGACTGGTTTCCGTTAGGATTAATGACATCAGCCCTATTGGTCCAATCAGGAACCAATCGGGGGGGGGGGGGGCAGTAGGAACTTTCGCACTGAATACGGTATCTTTCCTTCTACATCTCTTTACAAGGCCCTTGGTGCCCCAATGGTTCACAAGTGGACGTTTTGGCCCTTGAGGCCCACTTAAAGGGGCGTACTAAACATTTTCTAGTGTTCCCCATATTATCTCAGTGTTTCTATACAAACGACAATGAAACAGACCACGCCTTTTCAATAGGGGAACACAGAGACCTGTCAATCTCATTTCACAGCGTCTTCAATAGATTGAAGGGAAACACTGAGGGATGACAACAATTTGGCATATTACACCAGTAAGGCCCACATGAAGTCGAAGAAGGTCAGACTCCCACACATTTTTTCATAATTTCAGGCCTGTTCACATCGTTATTTTATTTCCTGTCCTGGGAATTGCAACGGGTCGAAGTCCACCAAATTATGATCAACTAGGCCTGCAGGTCATGGAAGCAGGCTAGTGGACTACTCCTACGCCTGTTATAATTGATCATTGCCAATTACCATGATTACGAAAAGCCTACCACATATTGTGTGGGATAGGCCTACTCTTGGCTCTCACAAAAGCCCAGAAATCGTGATAACTGTAAAACATCCGTTTTTTGAAACAAATGGCGCTACTTTTTCGCGTGCTCTGCAACCACTTGGCACAACTCATCATCGGCTTATATTATTAGCAAAACCCAGCTGCTGATAAAAAAAGTGGGTGAAAACTAGGGCAGTAGGCCTAGGTATTGGCTCACTGCTGGATGCATTGAACCCCTTTACAGCAACTATATGTCACGGCTTAACATGGGGGAATTCCTTTATGGCGTAGGCCTATAGTGGTTGCCGTGTTGGCCTCGCAGCTAAAAGAGAGTTTTCGCAAAGCCCCCTAAACGCCAATGCCAAACCCATTGTTCGATGCCACGAAGAGAGCACCGAACCTTGGAGGAATTATACAGTGTATAATTCCTCCAAGACCGAACTAAAGGACAGACGTTCGCGTTGGCGTTTCGGGGGCTTTGCGAAAACTCTAGAAAGTTATATAATTACGTGGATGGGTGACCGGCGCGACGGACATCCAACTGGTCTAAGCAATAATTCTCCAGCTATAGAGAGGGAAAACTACATCGGAACAAAAATCGATGGAAATCGATTATCTATTTTTGATCGGAACAACATGGCTGGTTTACAGCTTTGATGGATGATATTCGGCTTTATGCCGCAGCGATGCCACCTGCGAGCTGACGGCCGAAACAGACTTGTCCCTGTCCTCGACGCGTCTCGCGGGCAGGGCCAGTCCGAGGCCGAAATACACGACTCGTACCTTCAATGTACAATGTGGCAAATATTATTCATGCGCCTATGAGAGGTCTGCAATATAATTGGAGAAGTACATGTTGCATTGAACCCTTGCAACAACGATATGGCACGTCATAATCCGCTGTGCCATATGCCAGAAGACCATAGTGGCCAGAGACATAGTGGTTGGCCTCTGAGATAGAAGTTAAGCAACGTTGAGCGTGATCACTACGTGGATGGGTGACGGTACACATTACCAGACAGTTTATGACCTTAACAAATACATTCATTGAAAAGATCTTCAATGAAATAAGAGCAAGATGAAATCTGAAAATAAGAAAGACAATATTATTATGAATACATTGCATAAATGGAAGTGGTTTACTTTTGGATTAGGATTAGGGAATAAATTAGGGCAAAGAACTGCTAAAAACAGAGCGCTCTTTCAAACCAAGCATTTTCTGCCGTCTTCTGTCTACAAATCAAGTCAACAAACGATTTTGGAAATATTTTCATGTATATTATTTTTCAAAATACAAAGAACACAAAAGGATAAGATTTGTATGAACACAGTATTGGTATTCGCATATATCATGCTAATGGTGAGATGGGTGAGGGGCAAGTGCAGTGGGACTCTCTCCCAGACTGGTTCTTTGGTGAAGTAGAAATTTGGAAACAAATACATGTACACAATACAGGTACCCCTCAGTTTGTCACAAGGCAGGGCCGTATTTAGTGGGGGGAGATTTACCCCCCCCCCCAGACTTCAGAGCCAACCAAAAAACGTGATTTTCATGTGGATTTTGGGCAAAAAAGGTCTTCTTCCCCCCAGGACCAAAAAGCTAAATACAGCCCTGCAAGGTCAAAGCAAACACACCACTCAAATGTGTATGATCGCTGACAGCGATCGTAGGCCGTTAATAAAGGGATTCACATGTAGGACAGCAGGGGCGGACCCAGGATTTGGGGAGAGGGGGCACCCTGTACTAGGAACATTGCATTTTAAGCCGAATTCTAGAATTTCAGGATCGATTTTACAGACTTGATGTCTCCCTGACATCATGCCCCAGCAAATACTGAAGCTTTAACTGCTGCCATCACCATTTTCCCGTGAACTTGGTCCCAGTGTGAGGGGTAGATGTTCTGACCACAAACTCCAAAGCTGTAGGACTGCTGCCACAATGATGGTTTTCCCTTGAACTTGGTCCTCTAAGTCGACCTAACCCAGTGTTTGGTGTACCGTAGGTCTCCAGCCATCAAACATGACCACTAACTCCAAAGTTTTATGACTGCTGCCGTGATGTTGAGATCGCTATCATAAAGAATATCTGTTGCTTGGCTTGCTGGAACCAGAGTCTTCATTTCTTGAAGAATAGAATTCCTTCAGCTCTTCAACTGCATCTCTGAAACAAAACGAAAGGTAGAATACAGGATGACTGATAGTCACTGCTACAATCACTGTTTTTCAGCTGTCACAACCCGGGTTCACAGTTACCACATTGGCAAAATAGGACTTGAAAATACCAGTTGATTTTCCATCTTTTTTTCCACTTTGCCAATGTGGGTCACAACCCACATTGGCAAAGTGGACTTCATACAACTGTCACAACCCAGGTTTCCAGGCAAAATGGCATAAAAACCACTGAAAATACCAAGTGGAGGTCTCTGAAAACTGGCCTGCCAGCGACTTTTTCACCCCAATTGACATATCCATTGCGAGCAACCAAACGACACAGTAAAACTAATCCTAATTCTAATACTACTAATATACATAACACTAACACTAACCATAACGCTGACCCTAATGCTACACCCTAACAACCTATTCACCTAAAACTCCTATTAACTTCGTTTAATTCATTTCGCAATGGATATGTCAATTGGGGGAAAAGTGTGCGGCCAAATTGGTTGGTGGGAAGCTAAGGACACATGTATTACAACATGTACAACAGAGGGGAGAATTATAACATTAAAGTTACTTGTTCATGTAGAAAAATATGTATCCTGATTTCCTTCGAGATCCCCGCACATCCTTCTCGGTTGTTTTCTCAACCCGCGAGTCATCGTAACTAAACCACGTCTTTTTCCTTATGTCGTAGACGTCGCTGACGTAGTGACCGGCGGAAGAACTGCTGCCCAGGTGACACACGATGCTGGTGAGCTGGTAGGAGTAGGGAAGGCAACCCTTCTGAAATCACAAATGGAGCAGGGTGCGCACGAGGTCAAATTCTATTTGATGCAAAAATATGGATCCGACTGGAGATTTAGCCTGGAAAGTCGGCCATGACTGCCCCCCCCCCCAAGTCTCCACTGCACTACTCTGACAGCTCAGAATGAGGAATTGGAGGGGTATGGGAAAGAACTGGAAAATAGACCACAATATTTTCATCGTATCCAACACACTGACCTCTGCGTTCTCCTGGAGAACTTTCAACTCATCTTCTGTCCTTTCCAGCTCTACTTCATTGTCGTTCTCGTCCTTCTCAATATCTGGCAGTAGGTAGTTGACACCTAAGAGAAGAGAAAACAAAGTCTTCAGATGTTGGTGTTATACCAAGGAATAGTAATAAAGTCCGACACAACCTTCGCGCGACCCATTGGAATGCGGAAGTAGGCTTACCACAAACCACACGCTGACCACAAATCTTATTCAATAACTGACTCTTGAATAACCGATTGGACAGCGTGACCAAATTATACTCTCCTCTACTTTCACACACACAATTAGGTAGCCGCAAGCTGTTGTCAGATTTCGTATTTCCGCATTCCTTTGGGTCGCGCGAAGGCTGTGCCGGACTATACCAGCTGGTGATTTTAAAAGGGCAGGGTCAGGGTTTGAAGTCACTGCAGCAACTGACAGCCATTTGATTTGGCTGGAAGTCCATTCCTCTTCTATCAAGGCTGGCTGAACATGTAGAGGCCAAAACACTTCAACTTCACTGCATAATTCGGAAAAACCCTTCTTTCAACCAAGTGAAGGTAGTCCCTTCTAACATAAGAAAACCCCACCTTCCATTAGACTTAGTTCTGTAGCTTTCCGTATGTCCTCCTCATCAAAATCAGCCATCGTAGGTCCCTGAAATACAACAGTCTCTTGCTTAATGATACGATTGTACGGTGGCTGATAAAGGCCATCATATTTTTATTTTTCGTAAGATCATATTTATATTTTTCGTAAGTCGGGCGCCCGACTTATATCTCAGGCGCCCGACTTACTAACTCGGGCGCCCGACTTATAACTCGGGCGCCCGAGTTATAAGTCGGGCGCCCGAGTTATAAGTCAGGCGCCCGACTTATAAGTCGGGCGCCTGACTGCCTGACTTACTAACTCGGGCGCCCGAGTTATGAAATAAATAAATAATGCCGCCTTTCGTAAGTCGGGCGCCTCCTTATAACTCGGGCGCCTGACTTATAACTCGGGCGCCTGAGTTAGTAAGTCGGGCGCCCGAGTTATAAGTCGGGCGTCCGACTTACGAAAAATAAAAATATGATGGCCTTTATCAGCCACCGTACGATTGCTCTTTGTCGTGTAACTGCTTACTCCACAGATGATGTATTGTAATGGTAAGCAAAGATCTTTGGTGATCATGAAATTCTTCTGGCCTTACAAGGTAAATCATCTATAGTCAAATAAGATAGTAGTCGATAGAACCGAGGAAAACCTGACCTGCTCCTTCCGACTTTTCTCTAAAGCAGCTGCCATTTGTTTGTCCTCCTCTTCTTGATTATAACTTTTCACCCAATCAGGGTCAGGGGCTGTTAACTTTGGAGCGGAGCTGGCCTCTCGCGGCTCGTTGAGGCGGGACAACTTATTGTTGTTGCCGTCATCACCACCTGAAACAAATGAACAAAGTCAGTCTCCCAGCCTCGATGTGGAACCTCCCTTACGGACACCTCTACTACTAGGACACTGCTCTACAAGGACACCTAACTTGAGTCCTAAATGGATATCTTTTCATTTTTTGACCTCTGTAATCAGAGCACCTCTCAATATTCAGGACAGTATTTGTCAGTCCTAAGGCCAGGGTGTCTGAAACATAAATCAAGTCAGTCCCCAGCCTGGAACCTCCCTTAAGCAGACACCTATTCTAGGAAACCCTGTTAATAGGGACACCAAAATTGGTACTATCATTTCATTTTGACCTCTGTAATCAGGACAGGACACCTCTCATTAAAGGACAGCACTGTCAGTTTCAAGGGAATCCTGAAAAAAGAGGTTGCACTGTATAAATAGAAGATGCAGGGAAAGGTTTTCTATGATGATGTGAGCCCCGAGATCCAGGCTTACAAGTTAAATCTACTTCATCCCGGTCTACGAGGTTGAATGACTTCCGTGCCCGCCGCGGTGTCTTCCGGCCTGCATGATATGACTTCTTCCCACTCTGCTCTAGTGAACCCCAGAGTTCATCGTCCGAGGAATCCGACACCACGTGTTTGTCCTCAGCGTCCTTCTTCCGACTCGACGCTAACCCGTCAATCGTATCGAAACCATCTGATTTAGAACTGTTGAACTTGCGAGCACTGGACACATGGCGGTTGAACGGAAAACCTGAGGAATCTGACGCCATGTGTTTATCCTGCGGTTCCTTCTTACGACTTGATGCTAACCCAACAACTGTATCAAAACTATTTGATCTAGAACTGCTGAACTTGCGAGCACTAGACACACAGCGGTCGAACGGAGAATCTAAATATTTCTCTCGCCGTTTGTTTTCCGAGCGACTGTAGGTACGCCTGTGATGGAAAGAAGCAGAACGAGCAGGTGTAAGCACGTTATTCTTCTTTATGTTCATCCAGGCGGACTGGGGGTCTTCCTCCTCGGACATCACCACAATGAGTTCATCGTCATTACCCACAATGCCCTGCTCAGAAAATTCATCGTTTTCTAATAGAACAGAATCGTCAAGTTCACCGAAACATGAATTAGAATCCGTCTGAGCGTCATTAATTTTGACCGTCACTGTTTGAACGTTTTTCTCCAACTTTGAATCAGCACCATCAACTAGAAGCGGCGAGGTACCTCGTGACGTTCCCCCGTCACAACTCTCAAACTCCTCCACAGACAAATCCTTATCACCGTCCGATTCCTCCCCATCACGAGGACTCGCCGGTCGCCCATCCTTAACAAGAAATTCAGTTTCAGCAGCTTCAGTATATATCTCCCGATGCTCCAAAACATTCCCGACAGGATTGCTTTTTTCCACCTCAGAACCTTTGATCGCCGTCAAATCATTCTCACTCTCTGAATACGAGTCAGTAAAACACAACCCATTAACCTCAACGTCCTGTTTAGACTTCTTCGTCCCGACCTCCCCGCCGTTCTGACCAGGAGGTCGTCCCGTTGTCTCTGCAGCACTTTGTTTTATTGCCAACTCAATCATGTCCTGCTCCGACAAATTTTTCAGTTGCGATTCACTAATATACCCAGAGGACAAGCTAGAAATAGCAGCCTTCTTTAATTTTTCTTCCTTCTCAGACGCAGCTCTACTCAATTCTAATGCTTTTTGTAGCTGTCTGTCTGCTTCCCTCCGTGCCTCTTCTTCCTTTTGTTTTTCCTTTAAGCTTGCCTGCAGAGCCTGAAATAAAAACAACGAGTTTTTAAACACTCACAAACTGCAGGGCCAAATATGGCCCATTACAGCAAAAGTAGGCGCGTGTCGCAACTGAGGAAAAGGTTAACGGCCTTACAACATAACAGCTGAAATGTACGTCTCTCCAGGTAGACAATAGTAGTGGACAGCAGTGATAATAGTTGAGTAAACTGATGACCAATGTGCTCCATCTTTCATGATCACATGCATCTTTGAGTCCCTGTACTCACTCTACAGTCCTCACCTCATATTGCTCCATATCAACCACAGATTTTGACGGTGCTGGCTTTTTCTGGAATTCATCATCACTATCACTCAATCTGTTGGTTTTTTTGAAAGTGAATTTTTTCCCACCACTGGAATCGAGGTCTAGACGTCGTCTTGTTCCGTCTGGCACGTCAAGATCAGCTCCAGATCGGATATGAGGCCTCTTTTTGGGACTGGAATGAAATATTGGAATCATGGGGAGGATAACATTCTGCAAACCCAAATCCGCCTAGGCCCAGTTGCTTTTTCCACAACTAGTATGGCTTTGGAGGGGATACAAGGGAAAGTGGACAACTTTTGGACCATATATAGTCCAACTCCGAGACAGGCTTTAGACTCAATGCCAGGAGACAAGACAACTTACGTCATATGGAATGCCGGGGGCTGTGGCGGTGATGTCTCCTCCTCACAGTGAGGGCCAAGGGATAGAAACTTTGGAATGTCGATGTCTCGGGCCATTTTATAGTTTGCTGCCAGTGAGTTGAATGAATAACGCTTGAGGTGAAGAATAAGGACTCTGAAAAAAACAAGATTGAAAATCAATTGTTCAGGATCGGAGAGCCAATTTCCAAGGAGGGCTTGCAAGTCTTCCAAGGAAGAGCCCTGATGGCCTAGTGGTTTCATGTCTGCTCAGCAAATGGCAGGTCCAGGGTTTGAATCCAGCCCGGGCCATATGGGATTTTCGAGCGGTGCGATGCTGCATCCTTTGTCCGTGACCAATGCCGCGGAAACGAACAATGCTTTCGTGTTTGTCGCTCGAAAATCGCGTGAATGGAGAGCCATTCTCAGATCCGCCACCCCATTTGCCTGCCTACATTTCTACTGATACCTACCGAGGTAACTTGGCGAACTTGTGTGTCACCTCAGACTTCTTGTGTCCACATTCATCGCACTTGTATTCAATCATCTCCTTGCGTAGGAAGTTGTCCAAGGCATCTTGGAGCGAGACTGGGCGGGAGGAGTTTCTGGATGTAAATACATTAAGAATCTGTGCATCATCTGTTTGCTTTGAGAGTGAGAGTTCTCTGTGCAAGTTGGCTCTCAATGGCCAACTTGTACGAGAATATCAAGAAGTCAATTTCCAGGACTTAGCAAATTTTCGACCCCAACCGGGGTCTTCTTCAGGCTGGCACTTTTCCACACTAGATTTCAGTTTTTTTTTTCTTTCTGAAATCTAGTGTGGAAAAGTGCCAGCCTGAAGAAGACCCCAGTTGGGGTCGAAAATTTGCTAAGCCCTGGAAGTTGACTTCTTGATAGTTACCGTACCACTTTGTGTGTCAATTTTTGTGCTTTCTTCTTTGGAACTTGTATGAGAAAACGCATATGGAATTGCATCTCTATTAGTGGTGACACCCACACCCACGTGTCCCGATTAAATATCTGGAACTTACCTGTATTTTCGTGGCATATCCACAGACAGATCATTGAACTGTTCAGTCTTGGTGACTTGTTCGAGGCACTTCTGACATGTGATCGTATGAATAATCTCAAATTCAAAGTTCATTGATGTGGGATTTGGCAGCTGTTTGTGGGAGGGGAGGTTTTCCTGGGTATGTTCAGGTCCTGAGATGGGTTTGCTGGCCTTGATTATTTCCTCTTTTAATTGGTCCAATACTTGATTTAGGAATTCATGAGCATCCTATAAAAAACAGAAAATTTAAACTTGAAAAAGACAGAACGTCGATGCACAGGCAGACATTTATCTGATCTACAAATAGTTCCACCCAATGGGGAACTTCTGGCCACCATGGCCTGGGTCTCACTACCGTAGAAATTTTTGAAAACCATTCTGGGTTGCATATCAGTTTCTCACTGTTCAGGACCGCTGGTGCAGTGCTGCCACCTATTGATGATAAAGTCTCTCATTACAAGGTAACGATCAGAAGGGTTTTTCGTTGGAAACTTACATGTTGTTCATAGCCTGAGAACCGTTTGGCCGTCGTTGATATTGCACTTTTGACCTGCCGTAGAGCTGCCCTGCGTTTCTCTGCAGAACATTCTGTCTTCCGACACATTAGAAGGGTAGAGAGTGACCTAGAAACAACACAAGAAACATCTGCAGATCTCAATCAGCAAATTTCAAAGGAACGTACCAGATAAAAGCATCATTCTTGCTTACTTGAAAAGGTTTTCATTCTTCGGCATCTTCCTGTGAAGTTCTTCATTACGGATGTCAGCAGAAAACGTTTCCAAGTTGAACAAGGCTTGGAGAATGGCATTCATGTAACACGTATTGCCGAGGTTGGAAAAACTGGAATGGAATGTTACAGATGAAAGTTTGGACAACAGTCTGTATCTCTACTTGACAACTGAGTTTTCTCCTTGGTAATGGGCTATGGACGGTATCCCTCGTCAGGGTTTCCGCCAGAACCGAAATTTTTTTTTGAAAAAAATTTTTTTTTCGAATTGTTTTGATTTTTAAAACGTTTAAACGATGTTTGGTGCCATTTTATGCGTATTTTGCAGCATAAAATCCCCACGCGGGTCATGCCATTTGTTTGGTTTCATCCGGCATGTCATGGAAAAATGGTTACCCAACATTTTTGAGGGTACGGATCTGTACCCTGGAAAAATTTAAGGGTACAGAATTTTACCCATTTTACCCTCTGGCGGAAACCCTGCTTGTGACAAATCATCCGTCTACTGTAGAATTCCTCTTCACTTTGCCACAGAAATCTGCATCCATCAAGGCAAGATACTTACCCTTGAAGACTTGCTGGCTGCGTACTACTGTTAGAAGCAGTGTGACTTTTGGCCCATGTGTAAGCAGTTGTGCGAGGCTTCTTTGACTTAGGACCTGATGATAAACTTAATAAACCTGGCGGTCTCTTCACAGGGACACTGAAATCAGAACAATACTGGGTGTGTTACCACGGATACGGTTTCTTTTGATTTGATCAAAATGAAGATGAATCAAGACTGGGTGTAAGGCACCTACTGGCTGGGGTCACCGTCTGACCGAGAGTCCTTGGAGTCCTGTTGTTTGGGAATGGACCCCTAAAGTGGGTGGTAAACCCCATTTAAGCAAGGCTAAATACTGAACAAGTAACGTGAGGGGAAAAAGTTGAAAAAAAACTTCGAACTACAACATATCACCCCAAACTACTAACCTACTTATGCTGAAAGGGCCATAAGAGCGAGATCCATTTTCTGACGACTTGGGGTAGAAAGACGAAGTACTTTTTTGTAGCTGTACATCGAGGCTCTCCTCTGATTTTTCATTAGCACGTTGAAGAAAGTGACTGGACTTACTACGGTTAACCTCATGTGAACTGAAATGACAGGACCAGCTTTGACCCTCCACCACAAAACCAGTCGGAAGTCGCTCCGAGGTTGGCAGGTTGTGACTGAATTATCTGTCAATTTCAGTATTGTCTGTCTATTGTGAAGTCAGTGATTCTATTTAATTTCTTTCTTTATCTCTTGGTGTAATCTCAGTGGGCCGTATGCACCAACGAAGATTATCTTGAACTCAGGCTGAGCCACAGTTTTTCAATTGTTCAGGTTTGCCAGGGCATGATGTGACAATGGAAAAGTTGTGGCTCAACCTGAGTTCAAGATAATCTATGTTGGTGCATACGGCCCAGTATGTTTAGGCTCATTTTCTGTGCGACTTCCGACTGGTTTTGTGGTGGAGGGTCACAATTTCAAGGACAACAGCTGGAGGAGATAGGATGCAGGACTAAAGACATGAGAGAACTGTGTTTACAAACATTTAGTAAAAGTACCACATTGATAACTTACTCAGACTTTTTGTTGTCGCCATGGCCATGCCTTGACTTAACACTGGAAGATGAACTATAGAGTCATTAACGTCAGCGACATCAATATTTGACAGAATGAAGATGTGATTGACGCAACAAACCCAGCTGAGGCTGACAGAAGAGCAGCAAATTACTTTTTAGTTTTTCACAAGGACTATCTGCATTTATCTGTATAAACATAATCATAAAAAGGCAGAGAAGTTCATCTTTACGTCACACTACCTTGTGAATATTTTTCCCGATTCAGGTACAAAATTTTCTTTTTCCCTTCGTGGGTCTGATTTCGGCTTCACCTTTGGCTTTGGAGACACTGATTTTGGCGTCACCTTTGGCGCTGACGGCGTCACCTTCGGCGTTGGAGTCACTGATGGCATCACCTTTGTTAATGGAGATACTGATTTTTGCACCACCTTTGTTGATGGAGATTTTGATTTTGGCGGTGGGGATTCATACGCTTTGTTCGGGCTCCTTAGAAGGCTGGCTGAGTGGCTTTTGTAGGACGCATAATCTGGAAAAGTCCAAAATAATCACACAATGAAACTGGCCCCAATTCAAAAGTGTGTACCGGTAGGTCTATAGAGCAGGGGCCGGTTGCACAAAACTCACGATAGCGCTAACTTGGTGTTAGCGTTCAGTGTTCTCGCCAGGATTTTAATCAATCAGGGCGCAGCATGTGCCGACGAAGTCGGCACCGCGCGCCATAGGCGCGCCCCGGGCGGGGGGTCTGGGGGCCCTCCCCCAGAAAATTTTGAATTCTAGATGCCAGGAGATGCGATTTCCAAGCATCTGAGGGNTTGTCAGTTGGCCTACCAGCGATCCCACCGACGGCATGGACCGGCGGTGCTGCTTGATGATGTTGATTGACAGTTGCCAAGGGCGACTAGTCTGTCACTCAACCGACCACGCTGGCTTGCTGCCAATGAGTCACTCGCTGTGTTTATGTTTCTAGTACATGATGTAGGCCTCGCTGCAATCAGACAGTCGGGCGAATTACACCAGCCACGCGGCACTGACGATGTTTGATGGGTGAAACAAAAGCCGATTACGGTTGATTTGGGAGCCGTTTTTGTTGTTCTTGATGGTTTGTTTGTGCGTGGGACAGGTGGATTTAATCAGGGCGACGGAAAATTTAAACGGGGCGCGACATTTTTAGACGTGGCGCGGCAATTTAAGACAGGGCGCGAACTTGCTTCTGAGATTCAATTGGGGCGCATGCGCCCTAATTCAGAGGCCTGGCGAGAACACTGGCGTTAACTTTATGTTAGATGACGTAAAAATCCATTGTCTTTACGTCATTTAACATAAAGTTAGCGCTAACACCAAGTTAGCACTAACACGAGTTTTGTGCAACCCAACCCAGAACGTCACGAAGCAACTGCAGCTGCATAAAGGACACTGATTTCAGTCCCAGAGACCTACTCCCCAAAGATCAACACTTACGCAGACTGATACTGATAGCCTATCAGTTTACTCACCAGGTGATGTTGGCATCTTGTTGTCCCGTATCTTTATCAGACAATCGTGGAGATGTTTCAAAGTGTCAGGTGGTGCATCCCTGATAATGAGTGTTGTACTATGCTGGTCATGAAGCTCGACGTGTACACGTGTGTAGTTACCTGGACAAGATACCTTCTTGATCAAGTTTGTCAGCTGCAATGCACGTTTTATGAATAGTGTCAATTAGGGATTGAAAGAAATGAAACCTGAGTGAAATGAAAGGGAGGCCAAGGGTTTTAAGGGAAACAAAACATACTGGTATCTGTGGTAATTTTAGTAAAGGAGAAAAGATACCAAATGGGACTGCAGCGTATGACACTCCACAAACTGTATTTTAACAAACAGTGGAACCTCTATATTGGGGACATCTTTGGGATTGCTGGTGTTGTCCTTAAGAGGTGTCCTCAAGAGACAGGAACACATAGGACCACCTGGAACTGTACTCAGCTGTTCTCAACTAAGATCTGCCCTCCTGGCCGAGATGCCCATTAAGTATTCTCCCACAGCAGTGTCTCCTCGCTCCTCCTCATCCACTGTGAGTGTATAAAGAGGAGTGAGACCAAAGCCCTGCTATGGGAGGGTCTACTTTACTTGCCTTAAAAGACCGTTGATTTGTATTGGGATTTGCCTTGTATCCCATGTAACAACGAATGACGTTACGGTCGGGGTCTTTCTTCAGGGTGAGCGATCCAGAAAACCAGGCCTTACTGTAATCATGAAACCCATTATATTTTATCGTCCCCTTCACATGGCATATGACCAACTTGTCAGACGACATCGCTAGTGGCTGGTGAGGCCTCCTGAAAATGAGCAATTAAGAAATTAGGAATGCATTGGAACCGTGTTACTGTTAGGCACCTAATCAATGTTGAATTAGACCTGGGCCTAGGTACAGGTTACAGCGGGAAGATAGACAAATTGGACTAGGCCTAGGGACTAGACTAAGAAAACTGACCCTCGCCCTGCATGCCAAGCTGGGGCCCAGCTATGAAAGTATAAGACTAAGGCTAGGCCCGACCCTACCATGGTGCAAAATGTTCATTGTATGATGGCCTGTGCCTGCCATGAAGCTAGGCTTACAGTTCGACTCGTACTTCGGCGTGATGAAATTATCAAAAAAGGGGCGGCAATGGCAGTGGGTGTCACAAAAAATGGCTTGGCAGCGAACGTGTTAAAAACACACATGATTTAGGAGGCCTAGGCCAGTGAGGACTCAAGCTCCCGAAATGGAGAAATTCCCCACTTCTGGAGAATTCTCCTCATCGGGAGAAGTTTTTTTACCCCAAAGTAGAGAAATTCTCCCAATCAGGAGGACAATTTTCTTTAGAACCATTTGCGCAAGTATCTGCTCATTTGCGCATGCGCACAATTTACTAAAACGGAAGTGGGGGAAGCAAGGCACATTTTGCAAAAAACCCAATGAAAATCCATGTAAATTTCATTTTTGGTCCGCAATTTTCACTTTATGGCACCAAAGATTGTTGTTTCTGGTGTAATCTGCGGTCTGAGCCTAAGGATGGCATGGTTTTCATGACGATTGTTGTCGATTCTATGCCCCACATTTCTTCTATGACAAACTGTCATGACGATAGAGCGTCTGCAAAATAGCGGTCACGTGACCACGGGACTGGAAAATTTTCTCCCGATTGGGAGAATTCTCCGAATGTGGTGAATTTTCTATTTCTCCCGATCGGGAGCTTGAGTCCTCACTGTAGGCCTAATGTCAATGCATGAATGACATTCACATTCACATGGAAAAAAAAGCATGAAAATGTATTCTGGAATGGAAGAGACAATACGAATAATGAATAATAAGGGACACAGAGCATGCAGAGAAGATGAGCATTGATGAGATCATGTGACCAAAAGGCCACCATCATGACAAACAAAAGACAGAGCAGATGAAAATGATGAAACAAGTTCCGGCGTTTGCATAAAAAAGTTATATTTATTGAAATTTGTGCACTAAATTCACACGAAATTGATGTATATGTGTTCTATATTATGGAAAGATATTCTACGAATGATCTTTTAAATTGAATATGTTGTCTTTAGCGTACCTAATTGGAAAGATTATTGGACTTCCCGACGAAAAACATGTCACAAATCGCCATGTTTTCTTCCATTTCGCGGGGCTCACTTTTGGCCCTAGCGGTGGGTTTGGGAACCAAACTAAAAGCCCACGAACGATTAACCAATCAGAATCGTCGTCTCTAAAGGCCGTCGGCCATTTTTGCTGTCTAAATTCATCAGTAAAGTGCCTATGAGCGTGATAAAAATGTGAAAATAATTTGTAAG
This sequence comes from Notospermus geniculatus, assembly GCA_002633025.1. Lineage (NCBI taxonomy): Eukaryota > Metazoa > Nemertea > Pilidiophora > Heteronemertea > Lineidae > Notospermus > Notospermus geniculatus. The sequence continues at coordinate 351,533 of NMRB01000021.1, read as the reverse complement.
GATGACCTCCGATTTTAGCGGATATCTTTCTAGACGATTTATATAAATACATGTTACATTACTGCCAAAGACCGGCGTGATTGACCGAGTAGAATGTTGTTGAGCGGCCTTTGAATTGAAGCCAGCCGAAGACCTCACCCTGCCGCATTGAATTGCGTGCATTGTGTCAAAATACACTAGAAAATGTACAGGCATGACAGGCATTACTAATGTGGATGTACAGCCTGTACAGAGAAGTAGGCCTAGGCCTATAGGCCAAGAATGATGTGAATCACAGTCTAACGCTAGGCCTACTTAAGGGCTAGGTCCACTCACCAAATTTTCCAAGCCCACCTTTCTGAAATGTCAAATATCTTCAAAACACTACAGTCTTTTTACTTTGCATCTACACCAAAATTATCAGACGGACAGTGCAACAACTAAAACGACAAATTAGTTTGTGGTCGATCCACTCATTAGCTGAAACAAAGGGTACAGCTTTCGGTACATAATGCCGCCTTATTACAAAGAATCAAGACACTATCTTCTGTATACCAGTAACTTTGGTTTGTATCTACACGTTAATGAAGTCAGAATTCCAAAATTCGTTTTCATTGTTGAGAAAATCTCATTTTTGTAAAATTTTTCTCAAGCTATGCCCTTTATTGGAGGTTTGACCATTCCAGACATGAGCAATAACAACAATTGACTGAGTATGGTAACTCAATGGGCTTGTATTGTGGAACCAAGCAGTCCTGGAATTCTATTCAAATTTCAGGTATGCGAGGGAGGCTTACATCATAATGCCACTGTACATTCTGCATAGGAGTGGGCCTACCAGTATGCAGTGCATTGAGTTCAGAGGGTTTAGTCAAGAAACCCTTTGCTTAGGACTGACATTCAAGCTGAAAATTATATGGAGAAAAATAAGCATTTTCATCAGTTTTCAAAACAAATTTTGAAATTCTAACTTCATCAACGTGTAGATACAAACCTCAGGTTACATGTACGCAGGAAATAAACTCTTTGTTTTTTGTGATAAAGCCACATTATGTACCGAAAGGTGCACCATTGTTTTAGCTAATTAGGGCATCAGCTGATGACAAACTCCACATTTTTGTTTTTCCACTGTCCATCTGCTACATTTGGTGCAGCTGTAATTCAAAATGGCCAGGGCATTTCAAAGATATTTGACATTTTTAGAAAACAGGACTCTGAAAATTTGGTGAGTGGACCTACCCCTTAATGGAGCACAGTAGGTGCAAACTTCAACTTTTTCAAGTTGCTGAGCTTGTAGCCTACGGTATAGACAGGTTGCGAAAATAGCGGCCGCCATTTTTTGGGTGGAATTGGCCGAATTTTCGAACTTTTTCAAATATAATTCGAATGTATTTTATTAGCTGCTTGCTTGCTAAAATATCTTTATGTGATTCTAGTGGCTTACTGTATGACCTTTCTTTTTTTGAACGCCTCTGACAGTGTAAAATCCCATTGAAAAACCCAAGCAATGTCAAAAAGTCCATTTAAACATGGCGGCCGCTAATTTCGCAACTTGTCTATAGGCCTACTGTCGGCCTAGGTAGGCCTAGGCCCTCTCGGTCATACTTGCCTAGGGCCTATAGGGCCTAGCCTAATTTGCGTTCCGCAGCGACCAATTAATTGCGTCCAACGCTATAAAACTTACGCTAATTTTATCAATACAAATGTTCAAATTTAATCTTTAAATTGTAATTCTCCACATGATCTCATCAGAATTAATCACACAAACCTGAATTAATGACATCTGACGAGAATAAAAACTCACCAAGTCGGCCTTCCGGTAGCCCCCTCAAGGCAGAAGGCCTACATGTAGGCTACCTACAGGCTAGAAAACTGTGACAGTCACTGAAGCAGGGAAGTAAGTCTATCCCTAAATAAATATAATGTTATTGTTTACATGCATATAGGCCTAATTGTTGACTGACATGACTGATGAAAGACTGGCTGATATTTTCCTACATCCACATGCCGTGTGCATTGCTGTACGAGCAGGAATTTTTCAGATCCTAAAGAGAACACCAGCAGTGGAGGATATCTGACTCTCAGCCTTTGCGAGTTCCACGCCGCAGGCTATCTTGTGACTCGAACCTCTTCAAACATTTTAGTTGTGTAGTAGATATTCACCATGGGAAATAAGCACTCGTGCTGCTTTTTCGGACCTGTCAATGGTCGTAAGAAATTGCCGGAAGAGGTTTATCGCCAGGAGGAGCCGAATGAAGTCATTGTCAGGCCAGCAAGTTCAACAAATCTGCCACACATCAGTGATAGAGAACCAGAGGGTAAGTTCTGAAACGGCTTTTGCAATTTGCCATGCCCACCATGTACCCTGCCTAGCTCAGTGCACCGCGCAAGTTGTTGCTACGGGCCTATGTCATATTTCATGGTCGGAATGTTCATTTTTTGCGGTTTGGCGAGCGTCCAAGTGGTTGACTCACAACTATTGCAGTCAGGTCCAATGCCATGTTATGTAATTTTGCTATAAATAGTTGTATTGCCGTCAAGGAGGGACACCCAAGATGAAGAGAAAGCCAAGTTTTTAAGGAAGCCTTCGTCGCAAGAAATGATGCGTTATTGATAGGTGTATTAGGATACAAAAAGGGGTCATCAATCAGTGCGTGATTCGTTTGAGTTTGTGTTTCGAGGTCGTTGCGAATAACATCAACTAGATCCAATAATAGGGAGTTTCCGCAAAGCCCCGAAACGCCAACGGGAACGCCAAACCCATTGTTCGATGCCACGAAGAGAGCACCGAACAAAAGGATAGACGTTCGCGTTGGCGTTTCGGGGGCTTTGCGAAAACTCCCTAATGTCTGTCCATCGACCCGATATCGTTGATAAAGTTCAAGACCAAAAGTGCACTCTTTTGCAAAAAAACACGTTCGCGACGCATTGCCCGTCTCCGTTCAATCTCAAACTGTGAGGCTAACATTAGAGTGGCCATCTCCTTCGACTAAATTGCCAAAACTGAATGATTCAAAGCAAATAAGCCAATCTACCTAAAGATAAGACTGCCTCGGAGGTGTCTCAAATCTAAGAGACAATTTGAGTGGCCTACTTGACTTAAGTGTCATATTGAATCCCACTTGTTCGGTGCACCAAAGTTAAGGAGGGGTTTGTTCGCTCTGCTTTGACTTAAGTAGCTTTATGAATACCAGGCCTGGGTCCATATTCATAAACGTTCTTAACTTAAGTGCGAAAAAACACTTAGTATCTTGCTTCCGGAAGTGCCATGCTTATCTTGGTATTCATAAAACGACTAAGTGAGGGACTTAGATTAGTAACTATCTTAGATTTGAGGGACCTGCTTAGCGTATTGCTCAAATCATTCCCAGGGCAGAATGTCACATTTCATTCCAATTTTTGTGGTTTGGAAATGGGCCAAAACACTTGACAGAGAGGAAGAAGACAGATTCTTGTGTAATATTTAACAGCCTGTTACGGGGGACTACGAAAAAGGTACCGCATACATTGGTGTGCCGTGCTGTTTGTCTATCTCATCTGTAGCATTGATATAATTACAAATTATAGAAAATTTCAAATGGGTGCACTTGGTCCAAAAAAACTCACGTCGCACAGCATGCTCAAGTCGGTGGGGACCAGTTTGTGGTCATCGCATCCGTCCAAACTGTTTTGGACATTATGGAAAACTATTGACTGTGTCACATACCTCCGGCATCGATTGTCAATTTCCTTTACCGTGACTGTCCGTTATATTATAATCGCAGTTTTTGAAAAAGAGAGGTTTCGAAAATCTGCAGAAACAGGAAATAGGAAATTAAAAACAGGAAATTCAACTTCATTTCCATGGACCTAATGTATTTCTGGAGATGGCTTTGGTAGCATGAATGCCCCTGTGCGTCTTTTAGCAGTTCACGTAAGACCTAGAGAGTTACGGTGCATCCTGAATTTTTAAATTTCCACTTCTTAGCCACGAAGTAGAAACGAAAGATAAATTTCAAAGTTTAATTTACATCGCAACTCTATCACGGTCTAACGTCATATCATACGTTAAAAGACGCTCCTGCAGCAGTCGATATTTGTGGTACCAACCATATCCTGAATTACATTACGCCATGGATATGAAGCCCAATTTCGTATTTCGTATTACCTCACTATTATTGCTTGATTTTTCCGATTAAATGAATATTTCTTTGCAACTTGTCCAATCCACTTAAAGTTAAGACAGCCCCAGAGGAGTCTCAAATATAGGGGTATGGTTGAGCAAGTCACAAAGTTTAAGTAGCGTATAAGATGCTACATAGGTGTCTTACTTTGACTTAAAGGGCCTCTAGAGGCAGCTCGCCATTAGGCTACTATCAGTACCGGTTCTTCGGCCAGGCGGCGCCACTTTAACGTAATAATCACTGGTACGAGGTATTCAACCTGGGTTTTCCCCGGGGTTTTCCCCTGCCATGCTGGCTGCCTCTAGAGGCCCTTTAAGGCGGGGGGCTACGTATGCCGACTTTACTGACGCTCTTTGAAAACAAGCGTCCTAACATATTCATGACAAAAATTAACTAACTGATTTCAACGAAATGTTTTAGCTACAACCTTTATGCTTCCGTTCTGTGAAAGAATTGTTCATTTTGACCAATTACGATGGAGTTAATTAGGTTATAACAAGTTGTCAAAATTTGAGTTCGCAAACAATTTTGCAGACTTGGGATGCGACACATCAGTTTNGATTTACAGTTTTTGAAATATTTCATATTCCCGACCAACTATTCAAAAAAGGCGATCGTGTTGCCCTAGAATGCACATATGGCAATAACATACAAAAGAAATTTTTCAAATATATGTGTCCAAAAAAGAGAAAACTTGTTTGGGAAATTTGAAAATTTCCACATCGCTCGCCAGTTACTTCTTTGTTATGTAGATCAGCATATTCCCGCTCTTCCAGTAAACTCTGTTCGGCCATTTGTGACCAAAGCACAGCGACAGAGCTGAACAATACCCGCAGTGGACACAAAAGATTTAGGGTCGGCACGTACACTGAAGATTGGTTTTCGAAAACAGTATATGAGGGTGATGGGATTTAATCTGAATGTGAATGATCAGCCCACAAAGGAAAGTTCCGTGGATTGCCACTAGGGAATGAGCTCAGCTATAGGTAGCCCCCCGCCTTAAGTACGTTTATGAATATGGGGCCTGGGCCCGTATTCATAAAAGTTCCTAAGCTAGTCATGACTACTCTGTAAGTGTCATACATAGCTAGGTATAATGCTCAAGTTGGAATTCATAAACGTGGCTAAGTATTATACTTTGCTTAGCATGATGAATAACTTAAGGCATCATGCATAACCTTTCCGGCTGGGTAGTTTGTTAGATTTCAACCACAAGCATGTTAAAATTTTGTGGTTTCGGCCGGGATAAGCACTGAAAAGTGACACAATTCTGGGAATTTGACAACCCTCGGAAGGAAAGAGGCGAAAATGCGAAGATTACTTGTGAAATAACTGCTCATCGTTGGTTGTGATGGTGCAGGGAGTCCCCATTCAGTAACTGAAAACGACCCCGTGCCATGAAAACGCAACGCAGCCAGAACTTTCAGCTCTCTCGGCATGGGCATGGTTCCTCAGTGTTTTAAGGCCTGTCTACACCATCAACATTTCCAAAACATTTCACAAACATCCAGCTGCAACATTTCCAAAACACCGTTGTTTTCGGTTTGTTGCACAGCGCGGACTGGGCTTGCAACTTTTGCAAAACAATTTGAAAGCATGTTTTCATTATAGAGTGTAGACCAATCCCGAAACAGCTGCAACATTTCCAAAACATTTCAAAACGTTTTGTCGCAGAAATGTTTTGAAAATGTTGATGGTGTAGACAGGCCTTTAGGGTCGAGTTCATGCCCCACAGCATCAATCAGTTCGATAATCTTTGGGCGGTCGAGTCGATACCTTTGATACAGTTCTAAGTCGTTGTATGCATCCAATGGATGGAGGCGGTCTCTAAAAACCCGTTCTCTTCATATTGCACGCCGTCTAGCGAATTGTTCTTGCCCCGCAAGCAAAAACGCAGCAAGAAATGACTGTGAATGTTCAACTTTCGCCTACTTAAGACAGCTCAGGAGGTGTCTTATATTTGAGTGCCAAGTTGAACATATGCATTAGATAAGTAGCATATTGAATTCCACTTAGGCATGACACTTTAGGTAAGTGTGTTATAGAATTTGACTTGAGCATGATGCTTAGGTTAGGTAGGAATAAAGTATCATACTTTGACTTAAGTATGTTTATGAATACGGACCCTGGAGTATTGACCACCAAGCAATAAAAAGATTGATTCCTTTTAATTACCATTTAAAGTGAAAAAGGTATTTGTCACGGGTGTGACAGAATTCTCACAGTGGTTTTCGGAAACTGCGCTGTAACATAGGAATCGAACCCGCGACCTCAGAGGTGACAGGCGCCGATGTTTCCATTGCGCCACTCTGACAGACCAAATATTACCAACATCATGCCATTTGAATGTCTAAAATTTGAAACGGCTTGAAAAAAGGATAATGGAGCAATGCAGCATCAAAGTACGGCCCATTTTTATGCCCACCCGATATAAATCAAAACGAGGATGCCGGTGTAACAGTGAAGTGTGTCCCTCTGTAAAAAGTGTCCGCTTCTATTGTTCAATGACGGAGAAGGTGCATGGCTATAGAAACCAATCACCAGAGATTAGAATGTAACAATAGGATCTTTTGTTCCTGGGACAGTTTTTCCTGGGGACAATCTTTCCTGTCATACCTGTATTTGAATTTCAGTGCGCGGTGGGCGCCGACACGCGGCATCTCAAGTATGAATCAAGGCATCCATTCTCTACAGATCATTGGTAAAGGTTTAGGGAGTGACAATCAGTTGATTCAGTTGATTATGAGATCATCCCTTGCAGTGATAAAAGTGTCGATGAGAGATGACAGGCAAATCACACTTCTTTCTCATTCTTCTTTAGCTGTGGTCCAATGATGGCTCATCGATGGTGTGTGAAGGTCATACTGGGGGTGTGAGTCACTGTGCCTTCTTTCATGACGATACCAGATTATTGTCCTCATCTGATGATTACTGTCTGAGGGTAGGTCTGTAGGTTATAGGGTTTCAGAATGTCTAAACATTTTGAGACTCCTGTCATATATGCCGACCAGTGAGACTGATATGAGAATGTAACACAAACTGTAGTTTGAGAAACACAACATGAAACTACATTGTATTTTTCATTGGATCCATCTGACTGAGAGGTGTCTAAATTAGGCATCTTTGATGATCGAAGGCCGATCTGCTCTCCACTATGTTACACCGCACATCACCCTTCGAGAAATTGACCGGCCCACGGCGTATCTGCCGCCTCGAGAAGAAGAGGCCAATCACAATCGGTGTTGTAAAATTCGAATCATGGTACAAAGAGTTGTAGCCGAAGACCCGATATAAAGTGTCATATATGATTGGTCGACCGGTAAAGTTGGCATGGTGCCAAGATACGCCGCCGACTGGTCTATTTCTCGAAGGGTGATGTGCGATGTAACGCAATGGAGAGCAGATCAGCCTTCGATTATCGAAGATGAAATTAGGAAAACAAACTTCCTTCTTCCGTTTTCCACATCGCCTAAACTAAGCAAACGCTTAAAAGTCTCTTAACAAGCAACTGGATTTTTAGCTCACCTGTGAGCTCTTACAATGGTGCAGCGTCGTCGTCCGTTAGCAGGGCACGTTTTGTAACCGCTGGGGCTATTGATCTGAAACTTTGTACATATATACCCCTAGGTCAGATGACCTGTCACACCAAGTTTCGGTCTGATTCGATTCTTGGCTTGGCCTCCGGGTGGCCAAAACCAAAAACACAAAAAGTGCAATAACTCCTGAACTAATGACTTGATCATCTCCAAATTTTTATCATAGGTGTATCATATTAAGATACATAACATATATAACGGGTTTTTGATTTGACCTACTTTTCAAGGTCACAGAGGTCAAAGTTCGACAAAAGTAACGAACCTGCCACAGTTCTTCATTATTTCACCGAGCGTCTTCATATCTTGCATAAACGTTTATTAGAGGAGTATCTACAAAATTACCGAGTTTCGGCCCGATCGAATATCCAATATGGCTGCCAGGTGGCGTAACCTGAAAATCTTCCAAGTGCTATAACTCAGGAACGGCTTGACCCAGAGTGCTCAAACTTGATATTTATCTCCCTCTAGATGACCTTTACAAGCACGACAAATTTCGGCCTGATGAAACTTCCAATATGGCCACCAGGTGGCGTAACCCGAAAATCATCAAATGTGCTATAACTCAGGAACGACGTGACCCAGAACAATCAAACTTGATATTTACCTCCTTCTAGATGACCTTTACAAGCACGTCAAATTTCGGCCTGATTAAACTTACAATATGGCCGCCAGGTGGCATAACCCGAAAATCATCAAATGTGCTATAACTCACGAATGACTTGACCCAGAGCACTCAAATGTGCTATGTGGCTCCCTCTAGATGACCTTTATGTGCATGTGAAGTGTTGGCCCGATTGGACATCCAATATGGCCGCCAGGTGGCATAAACTGAAAATCATTGAAGTCCTACAACTTGGGAATGACTTACCCCATCTTCGATAATCGAAGGCCGATCTGCTCTCCACTGCGTTACATCCCACATCACCCTTCGAGAAATTGACCGGTCCACGGCGTATCTGCCGCCTCCAGAAGAAGAGGCCAATCAGAATCGGTGTTGTAAAATTTGAATCGTGGTACAAATAGAGGTAGCCGAAGACCCGATATAAAGTGCAATATGATTGGTCGACTGGTAAAGTTGGCATCGTGCCAAGATACGCCGCCGACTGGTCTATTACTCGAAGGGTGATGTGCGATGTAACGGAGTGGTGAGCAGATTGGCCTTCGATCATCGAAGATGGACTTGCCCAGATTGCTCATATAACTGATATAGGCCTACCTCTCTCTGTCATTACAGTATACTATTATGTCCAAACGGGTGAGCACATGGTCCATGGACCATTTCATTATTCCAGGTTTGGGATGTGAAGTCAGCCGAATGTTTATTCACATGCAATACCGGTGATGAGATATGGTCCTGTGATGTGTCTTATGACTCGACCAAAATAGTGTTACGCTCTAGAGGGCCTCTACAGGTAAGCTTACAACAGATAATGTGTGGCGCCAACAGTAAACAGTTCTCGTCATCATCCGTGCTATTCTTGACGATAGGGTGCACACGGTAAGGTACAAAGGGCGGCTCACAAGGATCTACCCATTTTTCTTCGTCCCCCCAAACACTTCAAATGTTAATATTTCTTCACGAGTTTTCTCGATGCATCGTCGAGACGTATAATTCTTGTACACCAAGTGCAATGGAAATTAATTCGAAATTTGTTCTCCAGGGGGCGCTAGGTGACAAAATAGAAAACAGCACTATTTAAATTTCCCGCTCCAGTTACTTTGACATGTTGGATGCTCTTTTATTCATGGAATGAGGAATCATGGGAAATGTCGTGTGCTTGCACAAAGTGAATCGAGATGAAATATACCTATGATCATCACATAAAATCCCAATGATCATAGACAATCGCCTTATGAAATCATACGTGAGTGGTATTTTAGAGTACCATCAAACAATAACTGAAATTATTTTTCATCAAAAAAAGACACGAGTGGGTTCAAAATATGACAATTATTGGAAAAAATCACAATGATCGAACCGACAACCGCGATCTCGGCTTCATGCACTTCATTCCAAGTCTTCGACTCGGGCTGCTTTCCATAATGTGCTGCCTTAGAAATTGTTAAAATTGCACATATTTAGATTATTTGATACATATTTCAGTGTTCTCCAACTCCTATAAGCTGCCTACCTGCTGCCAATTCAAAATATTAGCCCGCCAACCCGGCGGCCGAGTTGAGTCCTTCCGCCAACCCGAAAATTTTTGCCGCCAAGTTAAAAAAATTGCCGCCATGTTGAAAAACCACGAGTTCAAATTGACAATAAACATTGGTGTTTTGCCTTCTATCATCGATCTCAGTCAATTTGTTTATCAACTGACCTGAAAACAAAGTTGTTTCCTTCTCCCCAGCCCCAAAGTCATTCTCTGAATCGCCCACCATTAAACTGACCAAATCGCCATGAAGGCGGGAACCGCGCTCTCCCTCCGACAACAGCTACGCCGGTCGCAGTCTGCATGGGGACTCCACTTCAAAATGAAAATCAATAATTTATGCACAATCTACATAATGCATTCACGTCTGTTCGCGCCCTTCTTCCTGATTGGTCAATCAACTCTAGCCATGAACAGTGATGAATGGAATAGTAGCGTAACGGTGACCATATTTGGTACAGCGTCTGATGTCACACACTCGGCCAGTCGTTCGGCAATTTCCGTCAGGTTTCGTGCCAAGTGACTTCCTTGTAATGGCCGCCGCTCGAATCGATTGTTCATCACAGATGCCGGGAAATTGGGTCTTTTATTCTCCAATTTTCAAAAATTTCTTCGTGCGAGGGGGGACACCCCCTTCGCGCTCCCCCCATGCCGCCAAGTCATCAGGAAAAAAGTTGGAGAACACTGATATTTAGTCTGATTGGGACCATTAACGACGAAGGATGATAATTTTGGTGATATCAGCCGAATGAGGCCTATCGTCGGCCCCTCGCTTTTCACTGCTCCATCTCTAAATCGCTTCTCATTGGTCATTTCGAGTCTCCGACTCTGGCTGTTTTTGTTGCATATGACAATAAAAATTCCTTATATTTCACACATTTCGATAGCATGCCATGTGTTTAGTTTGATTGGGACCATCAACGACGAAGGCACAGGGAACTCTTGGTTTCATCAGGTGAAGTTCAGGACACATCGCTCTCAAAAACGCGACACGGCGACAGTCATGGATTTTGTCTTATTTGTATTTGATAAACCGAGAAGAGACGAATTCTGTCCCGGCCGCGGCTTATCCTTCCTCAAGGACGTTCATGTTGAACTGTCGGAGACGGTCAAACACCCTGTTGTATTGAATGGCAAGTTACTATTGAATGGTGGAGAGCATCGCCAGATCAGATATGCCCTTTCTCACTTCATCCACCATAAGTGACGTCAGTCGTGGATTGGGTTCCCATATTAACTCCTTCCCACCCAATGCATCTCAAAAGATATCTATCTCACTTCACCACCAATTGCACGACTATCTGGTATTAACCCATTGTCACCAAGTAGGTCTAATATAACATCCATCTCGACTCCTAAGTTATATAGGCCTATTAACCCCTTCCCATCTGATGCGAGGGTCCGTGATTTCGAGTCAGGCGGAGAGTTAGTACCGGACTACTTAAAGCCCAGTTGAGCCAAGGTAGTCATGATTGGTATCAAACTAAAGGTAATGAGGTGTAGGTTTGAAGTGGCCTACTTCGATGAGCTAGTGACCTACTTAAAGACCAGTTGAGCCAAGGTAGTCATGTTTGGTATCAAACTAAAGGTAATGAAGTGTAGGTTTGAACTGACCTACTTCCATGACCTAGTGACCTACNGGTAGTCATGTTTGGTATCAAACTAAAGGTAATAAAGTGTAGGTTTGAACTGACCTACTTCCATGACCTAGTGACCTACTTAAAGACCAGTTGAGCCAAGGTAGTAATGTTTGGTATCAAACTAAAGGTAATGAAGTGTAGGTTTGAACTGACCTACTTCCATGACCTATTTACCTACTTAAAGACCAGGTGAGCCAAGGTAGCCATGTTTGGTATCAAACTAAAGGTAATGACGTGTTGGGTTGAACTGACCTACTTCCGTGACCTACTGACCTACTTAGAGACCAGTTGCGCCAAGGTAGTCATGTTTGGTGTCAAACTGAAGGTAATGAAGTGTAATAAAGACCAGTTGAGCCAAGGTGTCTTTCTCTTCGTTTTCTATAATAAAATTCTTGGACCCAGTTTACAGTTCCACCTCTCCTTCAGCATGCTTCACTACACCTACAACTACAACTGAAGTCAACTGTCAGCTGAGCGCCAGGCCCTTGGGCCTCTTGTTTCATTCCTTGTCTAACGTTACCCCTAATTAGGCCTGGTGTTGCTGCTAGGCCTATTGGACGTGTAGGATGTTCTAACCATAATCTGCCATCTATGAATGTACAAGTTCCTCTGGTTTGGTTTTGTATTCAATGACATGGAAATTATAAACCCCAACACCTCATGACATGGTTTTGTTGAGGATGAAGACATCTGCTCAAAAGTATTGCAAACATCTTTTTTTTTCTGGATTTCTCTTATGTATTTACTACATGTACTTTTATATCTCTTTTTAAATATACAGTATATAGGTGGGCCTATTGCAAAACACGCTGTTGACAATATGGACTGAAAAATCTCACTGCAATGTAAAATATCAAGCCATGAAAAAGAAATATCGAAACACGAAAATGACAAAAACTTATTGTGATACTGGATCACGCTTCCTTTCCACGATAACGAAGCCTGATGATGAGCAAGGAGTTACAAGAAAAATGAAAAATATCAAATGTGAAAAAAGATATTTGATAATATCGAAAAATATTACAAACTGAAAGATTTGGCATGAGACTCCACTGCTGATGAAAAAGTTGTCATTCCAAGTGTCTCAGCCATGCCAGTTTCATCCAATGAAAGGCCACAGTTATCAAGAAAATAGAACTTTTCTTTAAAAGTCCGATTTTTTTCACGAAATTGGTCAATTTTTTATATTAAATACCGGTAACACGAAAATAATACACATTTTCAACGCATTTTTTTTTCGAAGTTGTGAATGAATTCACTTTTCCTTAAAACTTTTCAAACCAATATGTTTATAACACTGAAAGTATTCCCCTCCACATATGGGAATCAAACATCGATGACTGACTGACTACCGAGAAATTAACGAAAAGTTATGTTGCAATGCTTTTGAGCAGTGTGTGTACATGTACACCCAAATCTCAAAGTACTGCACAGCTAAAGGGCAGCTTCTTTCACAACTTCCTTCCTAAGTCGACATCTAGTCCCTCCCTGACTGCCATTTCCTGATCATCATTAGTAACGTTCTCAGTTTCTACATCGGGCAGACGACCAGACTTTTGTCTCGCAGACAATCTAAAATGTACACTGTTTGCTGATGGATCAGCCAATGATCCCTACTGAACAGAGCTTTAATCCTCCACAAGACATCTGATGGGGCTCTTCATGCCAGAATCCCCCCCCCCCTTCATAAACACTGTGCGGAGGAATGCTTGCATATCGGGTGGTCTTTACATTCTGCTGCAAACACCATTATACGTCTTAAATGTGTACGAATGGCCTTGGTAAATTGCTTTTATAGGACAACACTCAAGTCTTTACCTTATGTTTTACATACACCACATTCTATTTCAGGGAAAATGTCAGAAAGCCCGCACTTCAGGCTAATATTCCGCTCCTGAACCACAGGAGACTGACCATAATATGTGTTAGCCATGTTTTTTAATTGTTCAATTCCGCACAGGCGGTGTCTAATAAACGGTTCCCTTACTGCACTATATGTGCACCGAAACTTAGGCTTTGGCGACATTTGCGGCATCTGCAAAGCCAGAGGGTAATATTTGAAGCCTCTTTAACCTCTACATTCACAGATGACGCTCCCCAATAAGGATATTTGGTTAGGTACTACATTGTAAAATTCAACATCACGAAAAAATACCTGTGATTCAAAGTGCAACGCCGAAGTAGCTGGGGTAGCGCCCAAAGATTTTATTTTTGCATCTGAAAGGGCAATGTCTCCCCTTACTTCTGTGAAAACGGGAGACCCTGAATCCCTGCAAAGAGTGAGATATAGGCCTTATAAGAAGTAACTTTTTTGGAAATTTTGGAAAATTGTTCCTTTAAGGGGCAGAGTACCTATAAGGGAAAAATGATTTGAACAAAACTCAAACGTGAAAAAACTGGGCATGATTTCTACTTTCTATCCTTTATAAGCAATATTGTTTCCTGTGGCCAGGAAATGTGTCAAAAATTATCATACGGAACAAGTTTCAGTGAAAAACCGTCATTTTTTTCAAATGGATAATGCATTAAAACTACTTTCACCCCTCACGCTCTGTCAGTGTGATCTTTTCTCAAAATGTTTTACCAGTGGTCATTCTACCCCTAGACCAAAGTATCTTAGAAATTTAAGCCAGATCCGCTGACCCCCCCACCTTATCACTTTTGCATGATTTTGCATGGTCTATCCGTGGACTGACTCTTAAGAGGTTAAACTAGATTATAAGAATGAAAAATTGGCGAATTTCCCGTTATTTCAACTGAAACAAAAGACCTTTGCAAAATGTCATTAAAGTAGTAGAAATACACAAGTCCTTAAAATGCCGTTTACAACACATGTTAAATACATTGTATACCAATATCCTCTCAACTTTGGCAATTTGTTCAACTCTAGCAGTGGGGGCATCACAGAACAGCCTTTCATGTATATGACTTGTTAAGAACAGGCAGTCAGGTGTGAGGCATACTACAGTCGAAGACAACCTTACTTCAACAAGGGCAGAATGTCAGGCCTGTGCAACAGACACCATATAAACACAATGATTGAACCACAAACCACAGTATTCACCAGTTGACTGAGCACAACCTTGGATTTGCCTCATGGAAAGTAAACCAAGTTACCCTAACATCATTAGGTAACTGCGACATGGATTATTTTCCACTGACTTGTGTAGGTTTTCAAGTTTGGTACGTTGCCCTTGTTGAGTGTGCTTAACAAGCCATAGCCATGAAAGGCTGTTGTATGATGCCCCCACTGCTAGAGTTGAACAAATTGCCAAAGTTGAGAGGATATTGGTGTTATTTGTCATTATTTTCATGAAAGGCAAAGGATATAAACAAATGTAACCTTATAAATACAAAGTATACAATGCATTTAACATGTGTTGTAAACGGCATTTTAAGGACTTGTGTATTTTTACTACTTTAATGACATTTTGCAAAGGTCTTTTGTTTTAGTTGAAATAACGGGAAATTCGCCAATTTTTCATTCTTATAATCTAGTTGAACCTCTTAACTAATCACCCTGTGAAAATGGGTTTTGTCACTTTATTATAAATAGGCCGGGTTTATTTGGCAAGCATGCTTGCCGAGCAGTTCCTTTTTTCGTCCTTATTTAGCAAGCATGCTTGCCATCTAATGCTGAAAAATTTCTAATTAATATTCATTATTGTCTGCTTGCCATCTAAGACCAAATTTCTGTAATTCGGCAAGCATTTGCTTGCCAAATAACCACTTCCTTATAAATAATCAAAAATTTATTTGGGACAATTCAACCTTAAGTATACAGCCCCTTTCCAAACTTTTGATGCAGAAATATGACCAACAAGATGTACTTTCATATGGAACAAACCGTGTTAAAATTGGCCAAGAAGTATTTGAAATGTTCAAAGTATCAGGTGTAGATAAACTAATGTCCATGACTGTACTTCAAAGAACCTTTACTTTCCCCCAAGAATTCATTCCACATGAGTTTCATTAGGCCTGCATGTGGTGTCTACTACGCATGAAAACTACAGAAATGACGCTAATACAGGCCTAAGTAACTCTGAAATCGCAAAAACGCTCGTAAATTCGATGATACGTGGATAGAAAAGTGTGGAAGCCCCATCTGTATACCCAGTCTCCATTTACGCCAGTAGATCCCAGCTGACGCAAGTATCAAGAAGTCGCGCGCCAAATTTTCTTCAATTGCGGTCTGCGGCACACCCCTTGCTGTGTGTGAATCCTTTCTACAGCCGAATCGGTTAATGTCCTCCTGGGTATAACAGAAATATACCCAGGTTCAATGTCGTCCCACAAAACTATACCCTTGGTATTATAGTTCGATCTACAAAAGTATACCCAGTATTGGATACAGCACCTGAAGGCGAGATTGTTCTCGCAAATGTCACATGACCACAAGTATGACAAGTCGAAAAACATCGCTCTAGCGCCCGACACGACGGGCACCGTTTTTTTTACCGTACCGAAAGTCATCAGAGAATTTTTCGTGCCGTTTATAGTCACTGAAATCCGCAGTAGTTCCGCAGCACGGCTGATGTAATGTCGATGCGGACGTAGATGAACGCACGACACTGAACAAAAATATGACGCAGATCGGCGCTGTTCGCTTGTTAATTTCTTTGAAAATGTGAGCTTAACTTGCGATAGGTTTGGGCCATTGTGTTAAGACAAATGTTAACAGTTGACCCATGCTATCGATGAACACAAAAGCTGACAATATTGATTGGTGTTTTGACGATTTGATTGCAAAACTGCCATCTCAGTTGAAGCGAGAAACAAAATGGCGGCTGCGGTACCGTCTCAACGGGAACTAGTGAGTGCGACCAGTCTATTTTGTGTAAAAAATCAGAAAAACACGGAAACATTCAAACTATTCGGCACAGGTTTTCAATTCACGCAGTTGTCACGAACATCCCGCCCTGGTGTACGACAGAAGGGCGACAGAAGTGCCAATCGTGCGCGGTCCTATTGATCACGCGAGGTCCGTTCCTAGCTCGTACTTGTGCTCAAAACTACGGTACTGGGCATACTTTCGTAGATCGAACTATACCCAGGGTATAGTTTCGTGGCACGACATTGAACCTGGGTATATTTCTGTTGTACCCAGGACGACATTAACCGATTCGGCCTCTCTAGAGCAGCTCAAAATAGAACTGGGGATTCCCGTCGCCCATGGCAACCTCCCACTCACTGGCTCCGGAGCTCGCTACGTCATTGATTCAGTGAAGCGAAGGGGGAGTAGGGCCTAGTATAAGGTGGCACTGACACACTGACCCCAGTAAAATACAACAAGTCGTTGTGACCCCGAAAAAGAATTGCTTCAATTCTAGAGAGCCCTGCATCTGTGGAAGTCTTTACCCAACTAGGGATAAAGGTAATGAAAGTCCTGGCATTTCAATATATTTTGTTGAGGAAATAATCAACAAAAAAGCACCAAAAAGTAGGCCTACTTTTACTTTCTCCCTAAAATATAGTTCAATTTAGGAAAATATCACCAGCGGTATTTTTCTGTATAGAAGATTATTTAGGTCTAGACCAGTTGACTATTTGATAGGGGCGCAAGACTCAATTACCATCAGTGAGGTAAATTGGGAAATGGCGGAACGGAACAGGCGAAATGGGAGTATTGCTATATGGGAAATGGCGAAGTGGGAATAAGGCAAAAGGTTAAAAGGCAAAACAGGAAAAAGCGAAATGGAAATAAGGTAAAACGGGAATAAGCAAATGAGAGGAAAAGACGAAACGGGAATAAACCTGCAATAGACGATATTCCTCCAAAAGAGCGCAGCACCTTACGGGGGTCGGCGTCATGACGTCCCGCACGTCATTCATGATGTTTTGAGGCGAGACGAAAAAAAATCAGATTGTGTCACGACGTCATGATCGCTGAAACAACCGGATTTTTTTTCGAGTCACGTCATGCGTTCAGAAATGACGTGCGGGACATCATGACGCTACCCCCCTAAGGTGCTGCGCTCTTTTGGAGTGATAGAGTCTATTCACCCTGCATGTAAGTTCAACATGGACAAAGTGCCAGGCTCCAACAGACACCCATAAAGCGCACAGATCAAACCGCAAACCACAATATTTACCAGTTAAGTGAGCACAACGTTGGAGTGTTTGCTATAGCCTGATCAAGTGACCCTAACATGATCAGGTAACTGCAACATGGATTATATACCACGGACTTGTGCACATTTCCAATCTTGGCATTTTCCATGTTTAAGTTAGGGTGAATCATGCTTTAGAATTGATTTTTGCCAAATAAGATTACGAATATTCCAATATATCACTAAATACATCTTGGCAAAATGCCGTATCAGGGATATTGTCCAAAGTCCATTTTCGCGACCGTACGTCACACAAGTTTCATATTTGGAACATGGTTAGATATCCTGGTAAGAAAGAAAAAAACAGGTGTAGTTGAAACAATAGGATGATTTTGACCAAATTAATTAAACAATGCTGTTTTTTTCATAGGGAAAAGTAATAGAAACAGCTTTAAAGTTCACCCACCTATAAAAGACACACTTAGCTACTACTATCAGTGAAAAATATTCCATAATTATTCCTGATAATAGTCGAAAAATATTGTTTTAATGCCTTTTTCTTCATAACAGTTGAGTGCAAACACCTGTTGGAACAGGCAAATGTTTTGTTCTGCTTACATGTATGTGTTTGTCCCTTACAAGTGCCTCCTTTCACTTACAGTGTCTGGTTTTAGAACCATGAACATGTTGACTATAGTCTGTTTAAGGGCCGTATGCACAGAGCTTCCTTGAGTGTGAGGTCGACCTTTAGCTATTGTTTGCAGGGCATAATACAAACGATTAAGGTCGACCTTACACTTGAGGAAGCTCTGTGCATACGGCCCTAAGTCATCTGGAGCTCGATGGGCGTATGTCAATCAAACCCCTAGTAACCGGACAACAATGGAATTAGGGTTTACTCTAAACGGTCCAACACGCATTGTTTTCTAACCAGCTGAACCTTGGTGCGAAATGGAACGTGCAATCAGGCCTTGATTCGAAATTGAACACAGGCATAGGCATGGGATTGGCTGGAAGCGTCACGTCAATAAAACGCATTTCAATAGCCAAACTTCACTAACAATACCAAGGTCTGCCTGACAACCAAAGGTCCTCCCATCGAGCTCCAGATGATTTAAACGTAATATAGGCTGACCTTGCAGTCACTATTCACTACTGATTACATAACATATTCAGAGTTTTTTGCAGCATGTCTGATGTCATATGCCTATTGACGTGGGTAGGATTTGCATTTGCATTTAAGTTCAATCAGTGAGTTATGTAATGTCAAGTCATGCAAACCGTGCACTAAAAATAAGATGTTTATTATTATTGAGTCTACAGGCCTGCATAAAATAAACATGCTGTTGTTGGCACTCCACTTATGAAGAAAAAGGCATTAAAAACATTATTTTGGGCCATTTTTAGGAAGAGATGTGGAATATTTTTTACTGATTGATGTAGCCAAGTGTGTATTTTATAGGTGTGTGAACTTTACAACTGTCTATTACTTTTTCCCAACCAGCATTGTTTAATTAATTAGGTCAAGGTCATCCTATTGTTTGAACTACACGTGTTTTTTTTTTCTTACCAGGATATCTAACCATGTTCCAAATTTGAAACTTGTGCGACTTACGGTCGCGAAAATGGACTTTGGAAAATTTTCCTGACATCCCCTTTCGGACGTTTCTTATGTTTCAAATTCCCGAAACATCGCCCAAAATAATTCCCAAATTCCTGTTCTTTTCTGTGAACTGGGTGGTTCAAATATTATGGTTGAAATGTCTGTTCTCAAAAATAACAGCAAGACTTTTGTCGTCAACCATGTTTTTCTTTCTTCTCAGACGCAAAGACGATGGATTGTCGTCCTGGCGAATACTGGGAACCGGAAGTGCAAGCATGCCAGCCATGTGTCGAACTTTGCCGTATCAGTCCCACTTCCTGCAAGGAAAGAGGATGCAATCGTAAGGAATGTAGTTAGATGGAAACCTATCAATTCATTTGAATTAATTAGTCAAGTTATTCGTTTGCTTTTTATAGTACAGTCAAACTAGGGCGAAAAATGGGCCCAACTTCGCAAAATTTGCACAGAAATGATATTCACATTTTCATGACCAGGAAGACCCACTGCACATTATACTAAAAGTCCTCCACTGGAATCGCGTGCTAAATAGGGGAAAACGGTTGCCATAGAAACCATGAATATTTTGTTATCAAAATCTTTCAAAACAAATATTTTCTTCGATTTCTTCAATGTAGTATTGATGAGACCTTTCTTCCTTCGTTAAAGTCCTAGTTTCGCCTAATTTTTCCGCGTTTAGAAAGTTGGGGCATATTGTGCTGATAAAGATGCTTTTTGTTTCATTGAAAAACTCCAATTGGTTAAAACGTTATAACATATTTCATGGATTTAGTCAGAGGAGAATGGTCTGCCTAATTAGATAACGTCACTGCAAGAATTTGCATAATGAGCATGCATTTTAGTACTGTAATGGACTGACGCAACTATTCATGTGAACTAATGAAGTCAGAAATTTGTCAATTAGTGAATATGTCAATGAAAATGAACTTTATTTCCACATTGGATGGCTTAGATTTGATTTCATTTATTCCTGCAATGACATACGCATAAATTAGCATTTTTGACTCCTCACTGTAGGGAAAATTATAGCACTGGTATTTTTACACACATATCCCTCGATATCTCCCAAACTACTCATCCGAATTTGATAAAACAAACAAGAAAAGGACATTGGAGCGATGTCAGTGGTTTCCGATGAGAAGTTTAGTACTCTAGCTAGTTAACTGACCTCTGACCTTGAGAAGTATTGCGTAACTGGAACAGGGATCCTTGATTAAACCTATAGGGAATGGCTACGGCAGGCTTCTAATTAGTTTTCCCCAGAAATTTTCAGTAGATTTGCAATTTAAAACTGTTTGACCTTGACCTTGACCTCTGTCCTTAAAGGTCATTGCGTAATCTGAAAGGTCATCCTTGATAACCTAGGTGTAGATGAAGGTTTTCGGCTTCCACCATCTACCCAGGGGGCAAAACCCCATTTTTGGCGAAAATGGGGGACCAGCTGCTGTAAAAAGCCACCCCCTGGTAATGTGTTCAGGGGACCCCCCTGAGTCACACTAGGGTGGGTGACCTTTGAGATTTTTTGCAAGACGCCGAAAAATTGACTTTGAAGTTGAGGACACTGACTTTATCATTGGACCCAAGAACTGACACATGACTGAGCGTTGTACAGGAGAATGGGACACGATGTACAGCTAACTTTTGAACGGTTGGATTTACACCCCATAAATGTATTACCAATAGATAGAAACATGGTGCCTCCGAAGCAGACAGGCATGTTCTTAACTGTTTTTGAGTAGTTATGTAATAAGAAATGAATTTTTCTGCTAATTAATGCAAAAATGGGTCAAAATACATAAAAACGCGGTTTCCAATTATGTAACTAGTTAGAAACTACAAAGAACATGCTTATTCGATTACAAGCCACCATGTTTCTATCTGTTGATAATACATTTATGGGGTGTAAATCCAACCGTTCAAAAGTTAGCTGTACATCGGGTCCCATTCTCCTGTACAACGCTCAGTCATGTGTCAATTCTTGGGTTCAATGATAAAGTCAGTGTCCTGAACTTCAAAGTCAATTTTTCGGCGTCTTGCAAAAAATCTCAAAGGCCACCCATCCTAGCATGACTCAGGGAGGTCCCCTGAACACATTACCAGGGGGTGACTTTTTACAGCAGCTGGTCCCCCATTTTTGCCCTTTGCCCCCTGGGTATAATCACAAGGTTTTGACTTATCTCATGTGAGGGTTGATGGTGACCTTGACCTCTGACCTTGAGAGGTATTGCGTAACTGGAACAGGCATCTGTGACTAAACTGATAGGGGATGGTTAATCCAGGCTTCTAATTAGTTTTCTCCTGAAATTTTCAGTAGATTTGCAATTTAAAACTGTTTGACCTTGACCCTGACCTCTGACCTTTAAGGTCATTGCGTAATCTGAAAGCTCATCCTTGATAACCTAGGTATAGGTGAAGGTTTTAGACTTCTACTATCACCACATTCTGACTTATCTCATGTTATCAAATTTGAATATCAAATCTCGCCATGATATCAGCAAATATCATGTGACTGATCTGCTGCAAAGTGAAAATTTCAGTTGCAGTAACGTCCGTGGATGAATTATGATGTTGTGATACCAGTTTCAAGTCGCTTACTGTGGCAGATCTCCTGATATGTCAAAATATCAAATTTGATATATCAATATCATTATGATGCTGACCCTGAAGAATAAATTTGTTGATGCCAATATCTTGCCAAGGGTCATAAACATAGGGAAGGAACTTGTTACCAGTGCTTTACCTGGCCTCGGAGACAAGTTATTCAAGAAACAAAAGTGTGACAGACAAAATCTCAACTTTTGATATATCAATTTTACCAAGAACCAGGTATCGGAGACCGGAAATTTTCATTCCATCTTGTAGCTCAGGTCATGTTACCTGGGGGTAGGTTACATTTCCGGGTCTAGCTCTTGCAGGAACAAAGTTACAGGTGTGACAGACTGAACAGACAGACTGACAGACTCCATGACCAAACACAATATGGTTTCCGATCTTGAGATCGGAAACCATAAATATGTATATTTATGTGTTCTATACACTTCAGTAACAAGATGACACTGTAAATATCGAATGGTTCCCGACGTGTAGGTGCTTCTTCCGGTAGGCCTACATGAATGGTACATTGATAGAGATCAGGATACGTTGATAGAGATCAGATATATTGATGGAGATCAGGATACATTGACAGAGATCAGGCTATATTGACTGATGGATTACGATGAGGCCCATAGAACTTGATCTCATGCCAATAACTCATCCCGAAATTGACCTTGATCTTGATATCTGATGGTTCTAGGACAAAATGTACCCGGACAATTGGTACTGGATTAAAGGTACCCGGACAAAATGTACCTAGGACAAATGGTACCAAGATAAATGGTACCTTTTGTCCTAGGTACATTTTGTCCAAGGTACATTTTATCCGGGTACCTTTTGTCCTGTCACCATATCTGATCATCAAGGTCATTGCATAATCGAAATGGGCATTCTGAATAACCTAAGTATGTCTGATATCATGCCTCGATCTCTACCACAGGCAGAGATATTTCAAATTATCAAGTTTGACCTTGACCTTGACATCTGATCATCAAGGTCGTTGCAAAATCGAAATGGGCATCATCAATAACCTAAGTATAGGTGATACCATGCCTCTATCTCTACCACAGGCAGAGATTTTTCAAATTATCAAGTTTGACATTGACCTTGACATCTGATCATCAAGGTCGTTGCAAAATCGAAATGGGCATCATCAATAACCTAAGTATAGGTGATACCATGCCTCTATCTCTACCACAGGCAGAGATATTTCAAATTAACAAGTTTGATATATCAAAATCTCATGATATTTCAATCACCCGGACACGTGAGGCTGAGAATTTTAACACAGTCCAGTCCTTGGATAAGCAGGCATGAACTAAGACTTGTTTCATGTTGCTCAGTTGACAATATGAGAAGTTATCTCAAAATATCAAATTTGTGATATCGATATCACATGTCCCCTACATCTCAGGTCAAACGTAATCAGTCCATTCGATTCGTAGGGTATGAAAACCTAAGGGTAGAACTTGTTTCTGTTGCTCCAAAGGAGCCGAGTTATGACATCAGATAAAAGCGCGACGGACAAAATATCAAGTCTGATATGTTAATTACATCATGATGGAGGCATCTGATGTTGAAAATGATTAACTCATTTGATTGCCCAGGTTTACAAACCTAGGGATAGGATGTGTTACCAGGACTGTAGCTGTTGAAGGAGATAAGATATGAAGGCGTGACAAACGGACGGACACACACACGCACGCACGCACGCACGCACGCACGCACGCACGCACGCACGCACGCACGCACGCACGCACGCACGCACGCACGCACGCACGCACGCACGCACGCACGCACGCACGCACGCACGCACGCACGCACGCACGCACGCACGCACGCACGCACGCACGCACGCACGCTCGCTCGCACGCACGCACGCACGCACGCACGCACGCACGCACGCACGCACGCACGCACGCACACACACACACACACACCACGACCTTAAACAATATGGTTTCCGATCTTGATGATCGGGAACCATAATAATCTGTGTAGTAAATGTTTTGATGAAACTAGGACTTTAAGGGCCGATTTCACAAAGGGTGTTTAAGACTTAGACGCGTGTAACTTCGCATTACGTTTTTCGCCTCCCTTACTCTAGAAATGTCGGAACCCCTGCCTTCCTTTGATGTCTGGGGGTGATTCCAAACATCCTTGAGTTGGGTAATTAACACCTCAAGTGTTATAATCCCTCTTAGTGGTTCCCTGCCTGACGAACAGAAAAGCCTCAAGGAGTTACCTGAACGAATTGAAAATGTTTGCAACGGTATTCCTAGGTTTTGGTACATCAAATTTAGTGTTTGAATTCCTAAATTCGACCTTAAAGATAATATATCACGACTTTATTGTTTACATTTAATGTTTGTAAACATGGATGTTTACATCATGTTATTTGGACTGTTTGGGACATGTCAACCCACACATTGAATCGTTCCGGTGTCAAAAGAATTTTTAGAGGGGCATGCCACCAACAAATTACCCATAAGACAATAAAACACTGGACATAAGGGTCATTCCATGCCAACTCACTCACTTTTTACGGCGACCGTCTCCGATTTCCATTATTTTTGGTACGCTGGGGGGTCCTCCAGAGAAACTCACAAATCCCAATTTTCAGCTCCTTCTGACCTCTTAACGCGGAGATAGAGTACTTCAAAGATTTGACCGATTTTAATGGCGAAGTGGACCCTGAAGGACAAAACTGGTGATAACTCAATCAGTTCTTGACCGATTCTTACAAAATTGGGACCAATGGATGGAGGAGAAAATTCTCTTTCCGTTGATATGTAACTCAATGACTTCCTTGATGTTTGACCTCTCAAGGTCATTTGACGTGACCTTGACCTTTGACCTACTTTTTCAGGAATTACCACACCTTTAATTTTTTTGAAATTTTGTGTACAGGTAGACTGACATCTAGTTAAGATGTTTGCAAAATTTGATTTTGGAGAATTGATTTCTTCTTGTGGAATTCGATAAAAGACCTCTTGTATACAGGGCGAATCATAGAAAACTGAAAGTTTTATTTTAATTGCCAGGGAAAATACTGATTTTTTCCAAGAATTCTGGGTTCACATCATCATGGTGTCTTTCCAAGTGAGTGAGCAATAGATGAAATAAAACAATAAGATCTGGTGGTCCTTGTGCAAAGCATATTATAGTGCATTCAGTTCAAAAAGGGTCTCTTAATGTAGAGCACGTAAGTTTAAACATTGCATACATGTACTATACATCTAGTTACTTGTACTCAAAATGAGAGCGTTTTACTCAGCTTCATTAGTGTTAAGGCCCGTCTACACGTTCATACATTTGTTCAAAACATCATCATACATTTGTATGATGATGTTCATGGACAGATGTTTGATTGTGTAGGCTGTTTTCCCAACAAACGTGAACAACAACCTACATGTATGATGATGTTCAAATTTTTAAGGCCCGTCCACACGATCATACATTTGTTAAAAACATCATCATACATCTGTATGATGATGTTCATGGACAAATGTATGATCGTGTGGACTGTTTTCCCAACAAACTTGTTCACATTTTTAGCTGCATGTTTCATCTTGCCAACAAAGGCACAACATCCCAAAAAAATTGTATGATGATGTTCATGGAAAAATGTATGGTCGTGTGGACGGTTTTCCCAACAAACCTGAACAGCATCCAACATTATCCTTTCTTCATCATACAAATGTCCGTGAATGTTGGACTGTAGATAGAAATCCACAACAAACTTGAACATCATCATACAAGTTTATGATACTGTTTTACGGTTTATGATACTGATGTTCAAAATTTAGCTCCATTGTGTAGACGGAAATCCACGACAAGCATGGACATCATCATACAAAGGTATTTGAACAAAGGTATGATCGTGTAGACAGGCCTTTAAAATATTTTGTCCACGCCTGCCCACAGGTCTACTGAAAAGTAGAAAATAGAGTTCAACATCCAATACTGAACGTGGGCCTTCATGAATTTAAAGTCTAGGCCCTCAGTTACTCTTCGAGATTCTCCTGAATTAGAATAACGTTTAACTAGTAGCTGCTGTTGCCCTTCAACCGAGTAAAATGCATGGAGTTTCTGTGTTCCACTGATAGTAACTGATTGTTCAAGTCTTGCTTTCAGTATCGCCCATTCATACAATACATCAAATCATTCTATCCAAGATACAGAATAGCACAAACTTGACACACAAAATGATAATAAGCAAGAAGTCAATCTCCAGAATTCACGAATTTTCGCCCCAACCGGGGTCTTTTTCAAGTGGAACTTTACAATCTGAAACTCTAGAAAAGACAAATCATTCTATCAGTGATTAAGACAAAGTTGGACCTGAAGAAGGTATTCTGTTTTCCAGATGGTGCATCCGCACAATATAAATTGTATGAATGGGCGAAAGAAAATCTTACTGGTGTGACCACTTTGTTCTGCTCCAAGGACGATATTTCAAAGCACGAAGCGATACTGAAAAGCAAGACTTGAACAATCAGTTATTATCACTGGAACACAGAAACTCCATGCATTTTACTCGGTTGAAGGGAACGGCAGTTAGGCCTACTAGTTAAACGTTATTCTAATTCAAGAAAATCTCGAAGAGTAACTGTAGTTAGGGCCTAGACTTTAAATTCATGAAGGCCCACGTTCAGTATTGGATGTTGAACTCTATTTTCTACTTTTCAGAAGACCTATGGGCAGGCGTGGACAAAATGTTTTAACACGAATGAATCTGAGTAAAAAGCTCTATTTTGAGTACAAATACCTAGATGTACATGGACACAGTGTTTACACTTATGTACTCTACAGAAGAGACCTTTTGGATTGAATGGACTATAATATGCTTTGCACAAGGACCACCAGATCGTATTGTTTTATTTCATCTATTGCTCACTCACTTGGAAAGACACCATGATTATGTGAACCCAGACCTCTTGGGAAAAAATCAGTATTTTCCCTGGCAATTAAAATAAAACTTTCAGTTTTCTATGATTCGCCCTGTATACAAGAGGTCTTTTATCGAATTCCACAAGAAGAAATCAATTCTCCAAAATCAAATTTTGCAAACATCTTAACTAGATGGCAGTCTACCTGTACACAAAATTTCAAAAAAATTAAATGTGTGGTAATTCCTGAAAAAGTAGGTCAAAGGTCAAGGTCACGTCAAATGACCTTGAGAGGTCAAACATCAAGGAAGTCATTGAGTTACATATCAGCGGAAAGAGAATTTTCTCCTCCATCCATTGGTACCAATTTTGTAAGAATCGGTCAAGAACTGATTGAGTTATCACCAGTTTTGTCCTTCAGGGTCCACTTCGCCATTAAAATCGGTCAAATCTTTGAAGTACTCTATCTCCGCGTTAAGAGGTCAGAAGGAGCTGAAAATTGGGATTTGTGAGTTTCTCTGGATGACCCCCCAGCATACCAAAAATAATGGAAATCGGAGACGGTCGCCGCAAAAAGTGAGTGAGTTGGCATGGAATGACCCATAAACAAACAAAATGTAAATAAACAATGATTTTCGTGGCCCGTGAAAATACCCGTGATATATTATCTTTAATATAAGCATTTTAGACCAAAAACGTTTCATTTGAAACAGGCAGTTCGGCTTTTCCCAGAAATGCGCACCCTCCAAAATACAATGGTCCCTGTTCATAGCACTCTGTGTGGCTAAATCACTATGTCAACACTGAGCTCAGTGGGGTAAAAGCTGTTCATTGGAAGAGACTCACAGCTTAACCACCCCCAGGTAATCCTATTTGTTGGTCAATAAACATTCATTGTTGAAGTGCTGGCTATTTCTGCCAGCCAGAGTAAAGGTGGCCAGAAACCTCATGCGTCAAATGCATGGTGGAAGTGCGTGCATATAGTGAAGTTACACGCGTCTAAGTCTTAAACGCCCTTTGTGAAATCGGCCCTAAGTGTTTACACTAGGTGGAGGCGAAGTTATCATGGACAAATGGGAACGCAAGTATTCCATGTGGTTACCATGGCAAGAGGATTTGTTCAATTTTAGGGCCAAATTTGGACCGATTTTGAAATCCGTTTTGGAAACACTGCTAAATTTCCACATTATTGGATAACAATGTCATATTTGTCTTAAAAACTTCCCCATTTCTACTAGTTTTAGAAAATACCAAATACCAACAAGAAAAGGACATCGGAGCGATGTCAATGGTTTCCGATGAGAAGTTGACTACTCTAGAGCTAGTTATCAGTGACCTTGACTTCTCACCTTGAGAAGTATTGCGTAACTGGAACAGGGATCCTTGATTAAACTTACAGGAGATGGTTAATTCGGGCTTTTAATTAGTTTTCTCCTGAAATTTTGAGCAGATTTGCACTTTAGTACTGTTTGACATTGACCTTGACCTCTGACCTTCAAGGTCATTGCGTAATCTGAAAGCTCATCCTCGATAACGTAGGTGTAGATGCAGATTTTAGGCTTCCACTATCACCAGGTTCTGTCTCATGTTATTTGTGATGGTTGGCTGGGACCTTGACCTCTGACCTTGAGAATTATTGCGTAAGTGGAACAGGCATCCTTGATTAAACTTATAGGAGATGGTTAATTCGGGCTTTTAATTAGTTTTCTCCTGAAATTCTGAGCAGATTTGCACGTTAGAACTGTTTGA